>WYDI02000074.1:0-18775 GCA_009867235.2 Psittacus erithacus
TGGTGGCAGCAGCAGTGGTTTGTGTTATACCTTAGTTACTGGACTGTTCTTATCTCAACCCGTGGGAGTTACAGTCTGTCCATTCTCCTCCCCATCCCTCCGGGAGTGGGGAGGGGGGGAAGAAGGGGGGAAGTGAGCGAGCAGGCTGCATGGTTTTGATTTATGGCTTGGCTTAAACCACAACAACTGGAAACTGATTTTCTGCATTATATAAGCTCATTACCACCATATTTTTAATGTTCTAAGTATAATTAACAATAAAATAAAATAATTTAGGTGAATTTTACATTTGATTTTCCTGCATAGAAATGCAGTTAAAAAAGTAAAGACTCATCTCTTTCTCAAAAAAAAAAAAAAGTATACAAATTGATAGAAAAAATTCTATTCCATATACGTGATAATATCTGAGATCCTTCTTTCATTATTTAGTAGATGAAAGAGAAGGAAAAAGAACTTGGAAAAGGATAGGTAAAAGTATTATAACTGCACTGTTTGTAAAATTAACTATTTCAAGCTGCTTAACCCTAGCTCAGAACACTCTGCGTTGGACTGGTGCTCTTATGAAGAATCTGCTGCAAATTAAAATCTTGTCTGCAGCTTTTGAAAATGAAAATCTTGAGAATATTTATAAAGTCGAGTCACCTTCTCTCCCCTTTTACTGATTTGAAAATAAGTCACATTTCAAATGCTTATTCCCATGTGTCATCCAGAGAAGACCACCCAAAGTTATAACATTTTGAGCAATCTTTAAGTTCTTCAACCTGCAGTAGTCCTCTGTGTTCATCCCCTCCTGACCTAGTCTATTTGGCTCTCAAACACAAGCGTTAAGCAGGACAAAGAACCGCATGCCCCAGCTTCTTTAAAAACACAAAAGGAAAGGGATAAAAGCCCCTATAATCTCAAGGTGCATTTATTCAAAAAGATTGGTAAGAAAGATGAGAATTTCCACCAAAACCAGAACAACCCTCCCCCCCTCAAAAGAAGTCCAGCTTTGTGAGCCCTGCTACAATGACAGAGCCCACAGGCTTCTGCTTTAACTATTCGCAACAGCTGGTATAACTCTCATGCAGTAACGTTTTCAATTAATGAGATCATCAAGTGACATGGGAATTAAATCTTAACACTTAAGCACTTAAAACTGAACATGTTACATGCTTTTTCCTGTCTGTTTTTCAGAAATACATACATGACAACCAGGTGGTTAAGAACAGTTAGACTTTGGAAAACATGACTAAAACATTACATTCCACTATATCATGGTTTTGTTTCCAATAAATGCCTACGTTTTATTCCCCAACCTGCTCAGACTAAATAAAAGATTTGTTTATGTTTTCTGCTTTCCCACTAGAACATACACTGAACTACCACTAAATTAATCAAAAAACATTTCCTTTTTCTTGAGTTTTCTTATTTAAAGCATTTTTTCCATTTGCTTGTATTCAGGGATAGTGATTTAAAATAGATTTGGTACTTGAGAACTGTTGCACACAGAAAGCCTCTTAAAACACAGAAGGAATTATTGGTTGGTAACTCCTGACAGGAAAGCAAATTAATTTGTCTGAGAATACTCCTCTTTCATCTAATGCATTTGTCATGTTTATACCAGCCTTTTAGTTCTAAATACTATTTATAGTAAGCTAAGAAACAACACTGTGTGCAGCTTACCCCTCTAGATTCAAAGAATTTAAGCAGATGTTAAAGATTGTTGATCCAGTACAGTCTGCATTCCCAAAAAGGGATTGTTAGGATGGTTTTCTCTCTACTGTGAAGTGAGAAAGTAACATTTCACTACTTGCTTGAGGTGACCTAGCAGCCATCTGAAAGAATCTCTGTATCAGAAACCCATAACTGAAAGTGCTACTGTGAAATTTTGACCACAACGCTGCAAATTAGTCACTGCTTAATACTGAAAACACTCATCCTTGTTAACCAGCTACCCTTTGAAAGTCATAGAGTTTAGAAGGGCTCTCACTCTCTTAGATTTTTTTCCAAGTAAATAAAAAAAAATTAAAAATTAAAATTCAAATATAAAGCAGTCTTCTGCTCAGTTTCCAGAAAAATATACTATTCTTCTGTTAACCTTAAGCCCCTGCTCACTCTAAGATCATGTATTAGTCTTTAAATCTCCAAACGCTGATATACTGGGAAGTGAGTGTGTATCATACACAATACAAAACAGAGCTGAATATTCCCCTCTTGCCGAATCCACCTGACACCTCTCCACTTCATTCACCGAAATCTGATTTGAATTCCGTCTGCTACAAAGCATAAATGATGAAGGCAACAGCATTATATTTTTTTAATGAAAGAATTTCTGAGGACAACTTTGTACCTTCCTTGATTATATGCTCTTCCTAGAGCCTAGTTCCTGGTGTTATCTGAGACAGCATATTGGTTTAGTGGAGCCTTTAGTCTGATCCATTACAGTCATTCTTAGATTCTTAAATAATAAAGCATTTAGTAAGTTTGAGCCCAAAACTATTTTGTGGGGCTATTCTGAAAGTCAAAGAGGAGAAATATCTTTTTCACTTCCTGTATTACCTATTGGCAAATCAAGTGGGTACTCTTGATAGGGAGAACATGCCAAGGGTGACACAGGAATGCAATGATGCAGCATGCTAGGTAGCTGAGCCTTCGCTGTGTGGCCTTTCTGAATAACACTCATTCACATGTGCCAGTAGCAGAAAGATCATTTAGCTCAAACACTGGCTGATCTTTGCTCTCTATGCAGCTGTTTCATTGATATTATATTTCAATCAACTAACAACCTGCTAAAACATGTTTATATTTCATTAGACATATTTGGAAGGCTTTGCCCTCTAATGGGTTATTTATCTATCTCTACATAACACCCAAAATCACAGAATCAGTTGACAGATGACTTGAATTAATCAAGTCATATGACTGTCCATAAACCATTCTTCCCTAATCTTTCATGTGTTGATGGTTCCCACTGTGAGCCTGTTTGCCTAAATATCTTTAGCTGTTCTCCATCTAATCTGAAATATGCCTGTACTGGGGGTGGGGGGAGAGAGCCTATATATCTGCATTTGTTGTAACATTAATTTATGAGTTACTAAGTGATGACTCAAAAAATTTCAGAATCAGCTCTACAATCTAATATCATCACCAAAAAAGGTAATATGAAACAAGTGCTTATTATGTTCTACTTAAAAGATAATCAGGTACATTTCAATCATTGCCTACAGAGAGTGTCACTACTCATTTAGGTAGGGCAAACAGAATATTGTTTAGTACAATTACTAATGAAAATTCAATGACAAAAATTACAAATCAAAGTATTATCAAATATCTACCTGCTAGTCCTATTGGCAAGTAATTTGTTCTCTGTTTTCAAAAGTAAAATTGGATTCATGTAACCAAACTTCTGTGCCTGTCTGAACAGGCCATGAGCAGAATCCCAGTCCAATTTGTTAAATTCTTCAAGTCACATAATTTAGTGGTGATATAAAACATTCTGAGATATTGCTCTGAAAAATTACTGTGAGGAAGTGTCTTAGATCCACATGCTTTCAGAGAGAACACTTATCCACTTCAAGCTTTTCTTCCCAACTCCCTTGTGTAGGCTTGAAGAAAGTTTCACTCATTTGCCATTCTGCTCTGTATGACAATCTTTCTGTGTCATAGCAACAGTCCTTCATTTATAGGACTGTCTGCAGCTCTGCCTGCAGGAGAAGTGCCCTTTGACCCTATGGCACAGAGGCAGATTTGTAGGTCTCAGTCTTCACGGACTTTAAACTCGTTTCTACAGCTGGTTTACTGTAAAGCTAGCTTTACTGGCAAAAAAATTTCTCTGAAGTCCAGTGTATGATTAATGATTTTTGGTTTTAGCTTCTTGCCCCATGCTCTCCTCCCATCCCCTGAGCACCACTAGGCTGTAGCCTAGTTTTGAAATACTGTAGGAGCTGGTTTTCCTCTACAACAAATCTGATAACAGAATTTAATGAACTCTTTTTGAGTTACAGGAGAAGGTATTTACCAAAACATGTATATAATTTTTATTTCTTACACATTTCGCATTCAGCTTCCAAGTGGGAGAATAACAGCGTGGCATGGCTTGTGATTCATATCCAAATGGAATGACAATGCATGAGGAACTTTTCACACCTTCCAAAAACACTTTACAACTTAATTTAACAATTTAAGTTTACAACTTAATCCTTTGAAAAACTCATCAGAAATGTCAAGGAACTGCCAAATAATGTAATGGCAGGAATACCACATCAAGTTTGTAGTCTCGCAGACTTAATAAAAGTTCTTTTAGAAAGACAGCACTATACATTCATAAAGTCATAAAATCTACTGAAAATACAGAGAACTGAAAATGCACTGGATAGCATTTTCCACACTTGTTTATCCTGAATCACTTCCATTGTTGTTTTCTGAGAAGGTCACACATAACCATGACCTCAAAATTCAGTGTAAAACTGACATTTTAATACAGGCTGAATGGGATAAATTAACTATACATGAAATGCAATGGACTAAAAGTACTCCAAAGAGGACAATGCTTGAATTGTTTGACAACTTATCAGTCAATGTTTTAACTTTTTATTAAGGCTGCCACAGATAATGCCCTATCAAGCAATATTATATCTTTGTATCGGGCAGCATTTTCCTATTACTGTCTCTCTAAAAAAATATTATAATAGTTATTTAACAGCTAATTTATAGATGCTAAACTTAGGTTACATGAGAAGTACTGAACTACTTTACTGAAACTGAAACCTGAAATCAAGTTTTTTTAAATACTGTCATAAACCTAAAAGTGATAGTAACAGAAAACCAAGACATTTCATTTCAAGTTGATGTTAATGTATTTTTAATTTTGCTCATTGTTAGATGAAATTTTGGCAAATTCGGTAAAGATGGGAATAGAGAATTTGTTGTTCTATTATACAGTGTGATAAGTATCCTACCAAACAGCAATTGTAAGCAGGTCTTCCATGAAAAGGTACTATTTCACAAGAAAATTCACAAGCCTAATATTTCTATTTTAAAGACATATCTATTATCATAGTGAAATATGTAGCATTTCAAGATAGCACATACTTAATGTGTACATGACTTTCAAAGAATTGAAATGGTGATGCTTTGTTTGCAAGTTTTATCCTATGAATGATTTCACTGTTATTTAAATGACTGCACTTATATGAAAAGGTAAAATTGCAAACCCCTAGTGAATTTAAGAAGTCTGGGTTACATAAATAGTGAACAGAAAAGAAGAAATTAAGGAAGAGCTGCATACCAAAGGAGAAGTTGGAGATACATATTTTTTCCTCTCTATTTTGCCAGCATAAGTCAGTCATAAAAAAGAATACCACTTTTAAATCAAGTCACTGAAATGTTATTTTCCATGTCTCTTCAATAGTGTGTATAGCAATAGCTCTGTTAGCTCTAATACAAATACTAAGAATTAAAAAATCCATGCACGTACCATTCATGTGACAGTAAAATAACATAAAATCAAGATAAAATTTAAATTTCTGATTTATTCCTATTAGCCTTAACAGTGAGGGCCTCTTGTGACAGGACGAGAGGTGATCATTTTAAACTAAAATAGGAGAGATTCAGGCTGAATGTGAGGAAAACATTCTTACAATGAGGGTGGTAAAACACTGGCACAGATTGCCCAGAAAGGTGGCGGGTGCACCACCCCTGGAGACATTCAAGGCCAAGCTGGATATGGTTTTGGGTATCTTGATAGAGTTGAAGATGTCCCTGCTCATTGCAGGGGGGTTAGACTAGATGACCTTTAATGGTTCCTTAAACCCAAACTATTCTATGATTCAATGAAATTTCCCTATTAGCCAAATAACTAAAATACAAATACAGCTAAGTGTTTAGCTCACCACAAGCCAGAAAGGAAATTAGTGCTTGGATTCCTTTAGTACCTTCAGTTCCTGTTGTAACGGGAGAAACATGAATCCTATTTTTACTAAAAGTGTCCATTTTGTGTCTGTTTCTGATAAGCTCTGGAATCTACCTCTGTAATATTTATACATACTGGTTAATATTAAAGGTTATTATTTAAGTAAGAAGGAAAACTGATCAACTTATTTTTTGTTTGGTGAGATTTAAGTAGCATCAATTCTGTGGTCTGGGTTCACCAGATGGCTGTATAAATACTGCAGTCAACTTAAGGAGAAGAGTAGGAAGTAAGAGATAAGGCCAGTACAAGATCACTTCTTTCATTAACAGCACAGCATATTTTGGCCTGTTGCAACAGGGAGCCTGAATTAGATATCAGTGATAGTTGTCAATTGAAGACAAAGCTTTTTCAAAGAGGGTGGGGGGGTGAAAGGCAGAGGAAAGGGGAAGAAACAAACAGTTTTTGGTGTACCAGTTACTGCTGTGACTGCAGAGCCACTCTGACTGTGAGAAGTTAAGCTAGCAAGATTCAACAATGAAGAAGACAAGCTACAGCCTTCAGAACAATGATTCTGGGAAACCTCAAAAACCTGAATCCACCCAAAAAAAGCTCTAGAATGGTGACAAAACCAGTAAAGGGAAGAACACACAAGATTGGTCTAGATTTAGATGCTTCCATTGACTCAAGAACAATGTCGAGCTTGAAGCTAGGGAAAGTACACATTTGTGGGAGAAAGTATGCAATCTGCTGCTTTCCATAACCTATTTTCTGACTAAACAAACTGCAAGCTGGAAGACTACTATCTCATGCAGAAACTTCTCTGAAAAGTTCTGCGTTAGCTTAAGATTCTACATTAATCCCAAAGAACCAAAGAAACTAGCCTGTAGGGCTGCCTTTTGAAATATGTAACACACAGAATGCCTAACTCTAGGAAACTTGCTATAGGGGCTGTGGGCATAATCACTAACATAACCTACCAAGACTGAGAAATCTCAGCACACAAAAGTACCAAAGCTGTAATTTGACAAAGCAGTATAGTAAAAGTTAGGGAAGGATAGCTGGAACATTCTCCAACAGTGTTTTACAACTCAAGTCTTTTGCATTTGCATGTGTTAACACTTACTCAAGTGTACTTGAAAATTACAGCTTGTGTAAAAACAAAACTATTGTGGTAAATGATTTCACTTTAGCCGATTCTGAAAATGAACAAACTCAACTGATCTAGCAGAAAAACAGTCACATTCTCATGACATGCCTAAGTGGAAATCTGAAAATTTCCAAGGAGACAAAAATTTTAAAGACGACCTAGTTTGGCATAGAAAAAAATAAGCCAATCTCTAGCTCCCTGCCAGCCACCAAGAATCTCAACCTAAAAAAGAGACTACTCTAAGCTCAGTTTAAAGAAATAGAAAGCATGTGCTTTATAAACACAGGTAATGTGCTGAATGGTTTGAAACAGATTCTGTTAAACCTTTATACACTTCAGCATCCTAATGACAACACTCACTATAGCGCGGCCATTCTGGACTTGTGTGCAATTTTTGGCAATTAATTTTAAAAGAAGCTTACAGTTTCCAAAGCATGGGCACCCATAACTTTCTGGAAACAAGACTCTTAATACGCACTTGAAGTTAAAAATCCTATAATTAAAGCAACCAAAATATTTAAACATCTGTGTCTGTCATAGCTTTGACAACAATTTTGGTTTACTTACTCAAAATTTTAGTCACGTGATTTGTTTATGATGAAATAGCATAAGTTCAACCCTTCAACCACACACAGTGCATCAAAAACAATGTAAGAGAATTTCTATTCAGCCACTTACAAGTAGTGTTGTAAACTCTCAATAAGCTATTTCAAGCTTGACTTGGTTTCTAAAATATTTTCTGTAACAACACATCTGTTGTTACTCCAGAAAATCTATTACTCTGAAGCAGACGGGAGTGAGAGGGAGGAAACAGATCATCTCAGAAGGAAAACTTCCAGAGTTTCCTGGTGCTTTCCAACTTCCTTCTCAAGTAGCTGGAAAGAAGTTTCTAATATGCAAGAGCCAAACTGTGTAACCTTTAGTGAGAAGAACATGTTAAATCACACATGCATTAGCGGGCCATTTGTGAAAATAATTTGACTATTCGAGAAAGCTCAACTAAGGAAAACAGCTTTTCTTACTGTAACTCAAAGGCTAACATTTAACTGCATAAATCCCATTTCAGAAGGGGGCCTAATCAAGATAGAGACCTAAATCATACTCTCAAAACGAGTTTTTAGTAATGCTCATTTTAAAACTCAAACAAGAATGAGTTACTGTTTTAATGGAGAGCAGATTCTACTTTTTTAAAAAAGAGGTTTTGCATAACCACTTCTTTAGTGAACTACACTAAACTTATCTGTTTCTGGTGACTTTATTCACTTTTGCTTCAGGAATTAACTTCAACAACCTTATATGACACATTGTTGTACAACTATTATTGAAATGGAATAGAAAAATAAATCCTTTATTATACCAATATTTTATTTGCTTCTTTATGGATTTTTTCATGTAAGTTAGTGAAAAATGTTTCACTAATCTCCAAAAGCTGGTGTTACATATGGAAACACTTCCACGCTTCATGTTAGAAAGTTAAACTAGTCTTTCACATTCAGGAACCATAGTGTATGGCCTGTGAGGAGTAAAATGTCAAATCATTACATACACTTATTAAGGAATGCTAAGTTTAGCATAGAGGAATCTGGTTTACACTTCAATTTATTTCTAATTTTACAGTAAAATGGTAAAGATTTCCTGACTTTACTCCCAGAAGAAAAGTAGTAGTAAACTGAAAATTAGAGTGCCTGCAAAAGGAGCTTATTCAGGAGTAGTTTACTAAGAATTCCGCACACAGCTAGGAGTCTCCAAAGCATATGTTAACTTACGCAGATTGCCTTGCTATTATATGAAACCTAAAGAGTTATGAATCTGACTGAAATTTCTTTTGGAAGATATTGAAAATTAAACTCTATCCTGAGGTAGTGATTAGCAGACATTGAAAATTCATGGAAATCATGAGTACAACTGTGTAGATGTAATTTGTGTCTCAAAGTATGAAAAAATGAGAAAGTTCAGAAATAATTCTCTCTATTTCGAGAAGAATGTCAATACTATCATTACTTAATGTCAGTATAATTAACTCCACATGCAGGCACTATCCAGGAGAGATCTCTGTGGAGTTTGGGAGGCAGGAGAAATATTCCAATGCAACTGCACCCAGTCTTTGGCTGAAACAGCTGAGCGTTATTGCAAATTAAATCACATTAATCACTACTATGCAGAAAATTCTGTGCAATTTACTTCAGAGAATACGAGCAGTGGCTTTAAATGTTATCTTTAGCACTAAACTAAATGTGATAGTAGTCTTTCCAGCCTTTAGAACTCAGCCTTTGGCAAGCTAACACTCAAACACAGAACATTTTTAGTTTGAAAGAAAAATCCCACTTTAACAAGAACACTGATTTCTATAAACCCTTCCCTTCTTTTTCTATACAGGTTACACACACACCAGCCTCTGAATAGAGCAACCACACAAACCATGCTGAAAGGTTTCACTGCATGTTCTAATACACATTTTAGGCTTGCATAATCACAAATATGACAGTCTGATACACACCGATAGTACAACAGACACACATTTTAGGCAAACACTGCACACTAACCCATGCCCATGATCACTTCTTGTCTATATTCATATGGATTGGACAACTGCACAGTTAAGCTTTTAATTAATTTCCTTCACTATATTAATTCCCAAATCACCAGTCAGCTTCCTTATACACAATATAAAACTGCTTTTTTATCGAATTGTCTTTCTTTTCCTCAGGAAGGACAAATTAATGATCTGTTTTAGGATTACAGTATATATATTGTAAACTGCAGTGATATCCTGTAGTGATCTATTTATGGTTTAAAGACAGTTCTTTTACTCACAGCTATTACACCCCGGGAAGAGTAAAATCCAACATTATGAGAACTCCTATTTCTTGGCCAACACACATACAGAATACAGATAACAAAATCCCTATGAAGAATGCATTCAGGTCAGAGTAACAAAAATACCAATATTAATTAAAGGATGAAATTATATAGAAAAATCTAGAATGAAAAAATAAACATAGGTAAAGAGAAAATGTAGGAGCATAATAGAGATGGCAATAGATTTAAAGAAAAAAAAACAACCGATCTTCAGTAAATCTATGGCTTTTCTTCCTCCCTGTCTTTCTTTCCAATATGGAAATGCTCTCCAAATGATAGAGGAGCCAACAAGGGGACGTGCTTTGCTGGACTTTTTTCTCACCAAGAAGAAGGAACTGGTGGGGAACGTAAAGTTCAAGGGCAGCCTTCGCTGAAGTCACCATGAAATGGTGGAGATTGAGAATCTTAGGGCAGGAGGAAGGTGTGCAGCAAGCTCACTACTCTGGACTTCAGGAAATTAGACTGGCCTCTTCAGAGATCTGCTTCATGGAGCAGATAAAGCCTGGGATAAAGGCCTGGAGGGAAGAGGGGCCCATAGGACTATAATGTACCTGTGAGCAAGCAGAAAATCTAATGAAAAAAAAACAGAAACACCGAGGAACCAACTGCATGCAAAGACCAGAAACTTGTTCCTTAATAAGGAATAATGATTATTGAGTTAGTCTAGACACAGTTTTTAATTATTTTATGAACCCAGAACAAAATCTATGGTTTTCCTAAAAGGAGAACTTCCCAGCCCAAAAATGCTGGAGAATAGCTTACTTATGAACAAGAAGTGAGAAAAAGGCAGTATCAACTGGAAATATCAAGATGAACATGCCAGCTGACTTTTATTTATTTACCATACCAATTGACAAGGATGGAGGAAGGAGCCTTACCATCATAATCCTGTCTTTATTGAAACAGCCAGTCACAGCACGCCATTATCCCCAGTCTCATGATACTCATTTCTAACAAAAGGACCATGAAATTACAGAAAGAGACTTGAAGCTCTTTCAGGGTAGGTACTAGAAAAGATAAACCTACAAGCCTTTTATCTGCAAAAGCTTCTATTTTAATCTGGTGCAGGTCAGGAAAGATACAAGCACAGTGGTTTCAGTCACAAGTCCTTAGCAATGAGGTACCATACAGCTCAACCTAAAAGGCACAGACCAAAAACTAAAACATCAAAGTTTTTGACAGAATAGCCAAAATGTGTTTACTGAGTTATCTGGGGAAACTCACACAGTGGTTTTCTATCCTACTCTGCTCTTCTGGTCCTAATTTCAGATTCAGAGATACTTTCAGTGCCTGCTGATTTAACAGTGAAGGTGCGCTCAGCCACGAGTCACTTTGTAACTCTATGAGCTGTGACCCATATTTCTAATTCAGAAGTTCAAATCAGAAAAAAGCCATAGAATTCTCATTGCCATTTTAGGCATCAGTTGCTCATTGGACTTTACAAATGCCACCCTGCAAGACCATGTAATCATACAGATTCTGTAAGTTTAATTGCAACTTTTACAGGCACAGGATTTTGCCCTTGTGATCACAAGTGAAGGGCACAGGGCATTTTCTGAATTTGGAAGAGGCATTCACTTTTTTTAAAGTCCACATAATTTTTTCTTGCCTGGTGTCATTTAGAGAAAACTGCTGATAAAAGTAAGAATCTCTCTGCACAGTTTCTCAGAACTTTATTTAACGGTGAAAAGGGTGACACTAGGAGACTGAAGAATTCTGTCAGAAAAGAATTAAGGTATACTTATCTCAATTAACAAATGGGGTTAAACAGCAAAAGAAACACCTTTTTTCAGTATTCTAACTCTAAACCAAAATGAATACTAATGTAATAATGCTACATCAAACACAGTGATGAATTTACCCTGGCAAAGGCTTGGCTGTACGATGACAGCACTCCCCCAGTGAATAAGCGCACAGTGCATTGTCCCTAGAGCTCAACTTCAAAGCCCTGGAAAATCTCCTTTGAGTGTTGAACCTTCCACATCAAAGCCTTGGAGTTCATTTATACTTTTAGGATCAGATGAAGGCAGGCAGTAAGACAGACGTGATTTAAAGGATAAATCACTTCAGAACAATGCCTATGAACATTCTCTATGGCATTACACTTTAAACTAGGTTTAGAAAGTGATACCACACAGACTCATATTCTTTTTCAGGAAAACTGAAGCAAAATAACATTATTCTATTTTATTTTTAACTTTCCCAGTGGAATTTTATATTTTTATTTCGCAAGTTTGTTTACAAAATAATTCCCCATGCAGGTCTAAGTCCAGTGTCTTGGTGGTTTACACCCATGACAATTTATACATAGGCTGGGATTTAATGTAGCCCTTTTTGCTGCATTAAGGGAAAAATAAAGATCCCAGTGCTTAAAAAAATGTACACAGAAATCTAAAAGAATAAGCTTCCCTCATAAAAAAAACAAACAAACAAAAGCCCAAAAAACCAAACCTGTGGTTTGATGTGCATGCAAGCCAGATGAAAGCATGCTTTGTCCAATTCTGCTATATATGCACGGTTTAAAAGGACAAAAATAAGCCCTACAGCAACTCTGTTCACACTTAACAATGAAATTATGAGTTCAAATATGTTATATATATTAATTCCAATATTTATAGACTCTTCCAGTGTGCTTAAACACAGAAAAGCAAAAATCAACTCAGCATACTATCCAGACTCAAAAACACTTACATGGCTGGTGAAAAGGAGTGGTCTGAGGCCTTGATTACTTCTCTTAATTAATGACCATATAAAAAATTCAAGCCTACAGCACTTGTGGGCCATGGTCTTTAAGTAAGAAAATGTGTAGTGTCAGCACAGCTCCAAGTGACTGGATATTAGGAAGTGTGTAGCAGAGCTGAGAAGTGCAGCCACAGATCCAACCACAACCCCATCCCTTCCTTGTCTCACACATGCTGTGATCATCTGTAGAGCTTGTGCAAACACATACCAGTGCTGCTCCTCTGTTCTTGCAATTGATAAGTTACCTTTGCACCTTCAGAAGGCAAACTACACAATTTTATCTAATTCTTGAGACTTCATTACTCTTTCGCAATTAGTAATGTTTTTCCTTCAAAAACATTACTAATAAACACACTTGACGAGTGTAGTGGGCACCAATCTGTAGGTAACAGCAAATGCCCAGTATGAATACTAGACTGAGACTTAATTTTCTAGAAGGTATGTTACTGTATTTTTTGTGTTTTTAACCGCATAGACATTTACAAAATCAGTGGGAAAGAATTTTACATTTTTAGAGTCTCCTCTGGACATTTTGTGAACCATCTGCACATAGCTGAAAATTTTCAAATGGAAACTTTTAAGATTTGAACAACCAGTATTGACAGGGTTTTCAGAGCTTAGATACGAGTTTGGGTTTGAATCATTTGCCAAAAACAGGCTGTGGCTGGGCAAAGACCGTATGAGAGACTAGAGGAGAGTCTAGAGGGAAGTCTGAAGAGATAAATCTACAAATAAGATTAAAAAGCCAACATCTTACATAGTGGTTTTAACTAATTAAACTTTGAGACTATAAAATTATTTAATGATGCCCAATAATTGCATTCAACTAAGACTTTGTTTCATCTTACTGTTAAATGAGGTAAAATACAACGATATGCACCTTCTAGTAATAAGAGTAAAATGCTCTCTGTGTGCCTCAAAGAAGTCAATGGACTCAGACAAGTTTCGATTAACTGCTCTATACAGAGAAGCACTGCTTTACTCACTAAAAATTACATGTTCTTGATTTGTTTCCTGTCAAATAAATTTGAAACTTGAGAGAAGTCAAGAGACAGCTGAATGGAAAAAGATTTTTTTTTTATTGTTCACCTATTAAGTACTGCAAGCTATTGGATGAAAATAGTATGCACAATTTGCTTCCTTATAATAAACAAGAGAAGGATTTACAGATTTCACCTTTTGATTTGAACAACAGAAATACTGGAGACAGATGATGCTGCTGTACTAGAAAGTTCTGGGCGATTTTGCCCTATGTTTTAATTGTATGAGTTAGCCCAAGCAAAGAAACTACCCTTACCTTACAAAGCTCACCTTGGGTAGTTAGTGACAAGTACAGTAGTGTGTGTACTCCATATAAAGGAACTCTTTCCCTGCCCTCAATTATGGCTACAGAAATACATATGCTGCATTAGGGTGAGATCTTAGCTCAACATGGGTGAAGAGCTCCCCTACCCTTTCTGTTCTCTTACGTCAGCAAGGATGAGGAAAAAGAGACACATTAGGTAGAAGGTGTTAAAATGAAAACAACTGAAGTAGTCAAAACTCCATCTACTGAAACGAAACATAACAGCAGTTGAATTGCTAGCACAGAATCCCCATCTTACATCCTTTTGTAAACCTGTACAGAGTTCGTGTTCCCTCGTTTTGTGTTGGTTTTCTTCCCTGAGTACATATGAAAAAAAGCATTTAAGCACTTTCTAGAACTATCTATATCCCTCTTTAAATGCATTTACTTTTGCAAATTAATTTTATCTTTCACTCAGTGACCTGAGGCAGGTATGGTTGCAAAATAACAAATGTATTGAATAACAACAAGCTCTCATATCTAATAAGATGAGCTCTCACCTCTTCTCTACATTCCCTCTGCTGTTGAGCCTATTTCAAGTATTGGCAAATAATTGGCTGAACTAACCAGTTTAGCAGCTCAGCTTCAGACCAGCACACACAGACATCTGTACCAGAAGGCCAAAAAGATAAGGTCATGTAACTAGCTCTGAGCAACTTCTCCCTGCAGGGAAGACAGATGTCTGTAGACAGTAATGAAGAGTTTTTCATGCCTTCACCTCAGTGCTGCATGCTAGTGCTGCTGCATTAATGACTGGAAATAGGCCTTGAGATCTGAAAGCAAATCCAAAACAATGTTTGTGAGCTAAAGACCTCCCAGAGGTCTGTGGCTGGCTGTACTCATTTTCTACTATCTGCTGATTGCTGTCAATTCACAGAAACCTTGCCCAGAAGGATGAAGGTGTTGAACTGGTGTAAAACTCTCACCTTCCAAATACCAGATAAGAAAGTTAGAGATGCTATTGCACCTTGCCTTCAAATTAAGAGGGTAGCTCTGAGAAGAATACAGACATGCAAACTCAACTCATCTTTTATCCAACAGGTTACTAATTATGATTCACAGGTTTCAAGAAAATCCATGTTTGGGTATCAGTCTGCGACAAATATATCTCATCTCATGTAGTAACACTCCAAGGAATGTATTTGACATATCTAAGACATTTTAAGATACCATTTTGTGCCATTACTTGGGCATTAAAAAAAAAACAAAACGCATTGACAAAAAAAGCTTTGAAACCTTTTCACAGCTATTTAAAAATACTTCTTTCACCAAAAAGATACTGTTTTTAAGTGTTAAAAACTAAATTAGCTCCATGTCTGATAGTAATTTGACAGATATGGTACCAAAGGGTTTTGGGCAAATGATTATGAATTCTTTGTATGTTCAAAATCAAAAGCTGAAGCCAGAAGTGGGAACAATATTCCATTGCTCTCCCAAGAAGTTCATTAGTAAATCGGGAATGCCCATATATTTGATTGCAAAGTATATAGTGTCTTAGGTAAGGAAATGGGATAGTGATTTAAAAGGTGTCTGCATGAATTCAAAATAACTAGACATATTCCTAAAGGATTCAGAATCATAAGGAGGGCTTTTAAGTAGAAAGCACTGTACGCTTATCCTGTTTTGATTACAATCTTCTTTAAGCGTCTGATGCTGAACACAGAGGGAGACAGAAGCTGGATAGATCTTTGGTTTATATCAGTATTACCACTGTTCTGTTTACAAGCGTGTTGCCCTACATTATTTCCGCTGGTATGAGCTCCCTGGGAGCACAGCGCCCAGTTACATACATTCATGTACCGTATTTTCCTCTTCCTTCTGCACATCTTGTTCAATTTAACAAAATCTTGCAGTGCTAGACTATTTAAAGATGTTGATATCTGATATGCAAGTGACCTATTCTTATTTGAATTAACCTTAATGTGAGAAAATCTGCATATTAGCATTTTTATACATACAACTCCACTTGAAAAATATTTTCCATCTTGCAAAATCAGTTAAGTGCGGTGTTACCTGTTTGTGTGTAAGATCTAGTGCCATTTGAGACACTATAAGGCATCTGAAATGTTTATATAGGGCTTACAGACAGGAGAAAAGATCGATTAGGGACTTGCACCCTTCAGAAATAGCAGCCAGGAGCCAGGTGGGATACCTTAGTGTCTCAAATGACAACAGATGCTTACATTTAGGTAACCGAATCCCACTCTGAATGAAAGAACTACAGAAGTTCAACATCTAAACAGCTTTCTTGTGCATCTTCTCCATACACATTAATGAAACTGTAACCAGACAATTAAAGAATGCATTCCTAATTGCTACCAATTTGAAATAAGCGGCTTACTGAAACAGTGTTGTTTAAGTCTTTCTAAGGTATCACTTTGGCAAGAAAACAGATGTGGGATTTTTTTATTTTTGCCAAGATGTTTTATATTTCATTAAGTATGTCACTAATGAATTCTAAAATATTTAACACATTCTGAAGCGGAAACAAAAATCTGATATTGAAGTATCAAGCATAATCCTTGGAGCTGGTTATGTGCATAGTGACAGAATCAATAGCACAAAGACAATTATAAATCCAGCATGCCTTGATTTCCAAACACTTGCTGCTTCAAGTATGTGACTTTAATGTGGTCTTTGTAATGAATATTACTTATCTTTATAGCATCAACAGTGTTCTGTTTACTTCATGGACAAGTTAAGTCATGACCCGTGTCTGCTCCAGCCTGTCAGTGGGAATGAGACCTGAAATATTAAATATCAAAAAGTACAGCTCTGTGCATAAAAATCCTCCTTTAACTCTGAGATAGAAAACAGACTGCATAGTTGCTGAGATCAGCTGCTAGTGAGTCATGACCACATAGCCAGACTTTTTTATTACAGTTTGGTAATGTGCAGATAACATGAGAACAGACAAAACTTAAAACAGTGGACAATGACAATTCCAGTACTCTATATGTAACTTGTTCATTAAAATAAAAAACGTAATATATACGCATATATACTTGTGTGTGTGTGTACATACGTACAGTTCTTGTTATTGTTTAATCCTATCTGGGAAGATAACTCTAAATATGGGCCTTTGAAAACCATGTAAATGCATCCATTTATTTCCTGTTTCAAGACTATCATTTCTCCTGTATTGCTTTACATGCTATCATCATCCTTACTAATTCTGGATGCGTAGCAGCTCACATTGCAGGATATTCAAAAACTCCGGGCAAACAGCTATGCATAAAGCCTGAGAGACCACTCTGCAGTGGTGTCTGTGGAGCCAACTTGAGCTCATCCACTGATTCCTAGAGCTGATGACATTAGCGAGTGGGAAAACAGTTCACCCTCAGCCAGGGCCTGTGCTTGCCATCACATGGAGTATTATTAATGGCTGACACAGGAGAAGAGGCAATTTTTCCTCCTATCTGAGAGAAAGGAGGAATATTTAGCATGCTAGTAATACATATCTGCAGATGATGGGTTGGACTGCAGGAGCATTCAGTACCATAGTTCGATTCCAAGGAGTAAGAGGCATCCATAGTGAAACTCTTTCAGCTTTTGAACACATCCTACTATACAGCTCTGTAAAAAGTACCTATTTTTCATATTAAGGCACCTTACTGTTTGTTTATAAGTGGAAACAGAAGGGAGCAAAGCCAGTCAAGAGCTGAACTCCCAAAGCTCAGCCTGAATGGCTGATGAACAGTGTGTGTGCGTGCATCCACCAGTTTGCTGGGTGTCACATACACAGGAAGTGTGCAAATGAGTAAAGAAAATAAGTTAATGTCTGACTGCAAAATGTTCCTATAAATTTCCCATACAACAGAACTTTTGTGATTCACCCTGATGCTAAGTACAACATTTAGTACTTTAAACCCAAACATACCTGCAAACAGTAGAACTCTTGAAACAATGTCTTTGTTTAGAGCTGCCCCTGTATGGATTATCTGCACTCTGACAAGGGTTACATTTACATTGTAAGCCTTTTCCTCCTTGGAGGCCATTTTTTCTGAGATTCTTTCAACTACCTGACTGCCAGCGTCCACGATACCACTAGGAATTTAATATGTTTCAAACTTCTCCTCTGGCAAATGGGACTAAACTTGGCATGAAGGTTCAAAAGTTATTGGTGAGGACCGAGGGAGAAAGAGGAGACTGACAAAAATAGTGACACAGACAGGATGATCTCATAAACCTCGTCTCTTTGGGAAACCATGAAAGTATGATCAGTACAGTCCAACCCTGATGCATAAGAGCTGGATTAGGGTAATGCCTTTTTCTCATTCCTTCACATGCCACAAATATGGAATATTCATTTAAACTAAATCCTTGTTATAGCTTCTGGAAAAACTATGAAATCAACATTAGTAACTAGAATGCATACATATGGGTCGCAGAGCACAAAAGCAGTCCGCTCTCACTTTGCAGAACATATCTGTCAGCTCAACAAACAAATGAAAATCAACTCAGCTTACTTATATGAACAGGATCAGTGGAATGGTGAGTGATCTTTGCAAAGACAAAGATCAAAGAGGGAAAAAGTATAAGAAAGGCTGGTGTGCATGCACAAACTGTTTTCATCAAACCCCTATAACATAGTCATATCAAAACAGATTTTCTTAAGATGTGTCATTTGGGATTATGACCCTTCCAAAGCAATAAAATCCTGTTGGGTCAAAGAGATTCCAAATAAATTAAAAGAACCCCAAATAAACCACGACTGTCATGGGTTCAGCAGTAGCAGTCATTTTTTCTCCTTCTTAGTGGCTGGTGCAGCACTGTGTTTCTAACTTTC
>WYDI02000077.1:0-24451 GCA_009867235.2 Psittacus erithacus
GAAAGTCAAAAACACAGCACTGCACCAGCTACTAAGAAGGAGAAAAATGACTGCTACTGCTGAACCCAGGACAAGTTCATAATGGAATATATGATGCATTATAGTAGTAATACTTAACAGCTGCAGAGAAGTTCTTACCTCAGCAGTGATTAGCATAAGCTCATGTATTCAGTCTTTTTTATCCTCTTACTGCCTTTTGCCAGGTTTAACTGTCCAAAATGTGGCTGCACAGGTGAAGCTAAAGATGCAGGCTACAGATACAGATTGTCCCTAAAGATTGCTGACACTAATGATTTGTTTGACATCACTGTATTTGGAAGTTGCTTAGATCCATTCTTTGGGGTCACCGCAGAAAATCTGCAGAGGTAAGGAAGGGATTGTTTCTATCTATAGAGCTGCTGCTTTTTCTTCACCCTAAAAAAATAGAGATAAGCCTGGGTGGTGGGGAGACAAGTGGGAAGAAGCTGCTAAAATGCTTCCTTCCACATTTCCTTGGTACCCATCACCTCGAGAAAATGCTGAAGCTTGATTTCTTCTGGAAATCTTGACATTTTGAGATGGATTACTTCTGCGTAGTAAAAGAGATCCCTCACTATTCAAGGTAGCTGGTTACCGGCTAAGTGAGCTTCACAAGTTGGTTGGACTTCTTTCTTGTGTCCCTCTGCCTTTGAGATGGTTGAAATTCCTTTGCCTAATGTCACATTTTGAAGTCAGTTGGCTTTTCCAGAGATTTAGGTGTATCTTTTTCCCTCAGATTTTAGAGGAATCTTAAGGTAAAGATGGAGCCTTGGAGCTTTTTGGTTTGGGTTTGGTTTTTAACAGTTTGGATTTTTAAAAAATAATGATATTACTTCAATGTGCCAGATTAGCCTTTAGAAATTAGGGCTTTCTAAGCAAACCTGTGAGTCCTCAGAGCCCAACCACCCACATGATAAGCTTCAGACTTTGTGATTTATGAAACTGCTAGGACAGGATATTCAGCTCCATCCACTGCTTGTTTCTCTATTCTGTTATTTTCCAGTGTCTGGTGTTATCACTGGGTCAAAGATGAACACTTTAAATCCCACATTAGCAGCATGAAGAGCATGCTGATGGCAGGCATTCTACATTGGTGCACTACTATCAGCTCTGAAAACCAGTTATTTGTGTGTCTGAGTATGGATACTGCTGTAAAGGTACAAGCAGGAAGGCTGTGTAAGCCATAGCAGCACGTTGACAGCATTTCACAGTCATTGTGTTGATACAAAATCACAGCCACACTGGGAACACCTGAAAATCATGTGTATATTAAACCTATTCAGAGTGGTTGTTTTGCTTTCTTCTGTTTCACAACAAGTTAACTAAACAATCCAATTTATAGCTTCCTGGTTTTCTGTTTTCATTCCAAGCTTCCACAGTATCTTCTCTTTAGCATGTGTCCTACCTATACTGCAGCTAAAATGCTATGTCAGGCTTTCTCTGTTGGTCCAATACTTCTATATGTTTTTACTCAAGGTATATTCAAGACTTCAATCAGCTGTCAGGAGAAACAAACACAGATGCATCTCAAGCAGTGTTGGTTCAAGCAGTGGAAACCTGTTTCATTGGAAGAAGATTTATATTTGGAGTGAAGGTAACTTCTAATCCACATTACTCTCTTATAATGAGTTTTTTTCATTAGCTTGTAGCCAGTTTGGGGCACAGACTGAATTATCAAAGCATCGTGTACATCTTTGGCAATTTGAGAGAACTTAGGGCTAGGACATGGGGAGGATTCTGCTTCTCTTCCCCCAGACTCCTGTGTTATTTTAAATGAGTCACATCCAAAGTCATCTTGAATGGCAGTAGTCAGCTTGACAGCTTGTCAGGGCTGCTTTTGAGAGAGCCTGAGCAGTGCCAGCTCCTGTAACAGCTTGGAGTCTGTAAAAAAACATGTACAGTTCAAGCAAGAAACAGACTGTCTTTTCAAGCACTGCCCTACCTTTCCCACGCTGCATAGTCTCCTGGTGTCTGGAATGTAAGGACAAACACATCCCCTAGCAGCATTCTGATATTTCATGATTTCAAGTGCATGTTTTCAACTGTTGATAAAGTACGGCTCTTCAACATAGGTATCTGTGGGTCTTTTATGTGTTTAACAGACTTTGAAGTATTAGTTCTTAATGATGTTTCCATGGAAACAGTCTGCTAAGCTCTCTTCAAGTGGTGCTTGTGTGAGCCATTCATATTATGAAGTCTTTGAGCTAAACCCTACCTGGCAGGTGCTTTTCCTCTCCCATAGGTATCATGAGGTTTATATCTGAGCTGAGGTTTTTCCAGCCTCTTAAGTAATGGAAGTTGGAGGACTTAATGGATTAACTTTATTTAACTGGAACCATTCACCAGGTCTCTAGGTCTGATGCCTTTACAGCTATAATCCTACATATCAACAGCCTTGTGGCTGTTCCTGAACACACATTCAAAGGCCATTTACTCCTCCTTTGGCTGTAGGCATTTCTGGGCAGCTCTGTTCAGCTATGCATATGCTTGCACTCTCCCAGGTAAAAGTCACAACTGACATAACATATTTACCTAGAAAGGTATTGTCCTTGTTTAAGAGCTTTCAGCCTCAACCTTTGCCTGGACTCAGAGAGTAGGAGGGTTGTTGAATTTGAAGATGGCTATATTTGCTTTTTGGCCCCTCTGGCATTGCCAGACCTTGAGGGAGAGATGAAAAAGGGTTCATCCATTCCTCAAAACATTAGAAAATTCCTTTTAGTGTAATTAAAGCATTCTTCTGTGTGGAGAGAAACAGGTTCTGTAAAGAATTGCAGCTGAAGCTCCTGTGAATACCACTCTCCAAATGAATCTGAGAAGACCACAGAATCCCAAACTGGTTTGGGTTGGAAGGGACCTTAAAGCTCATCCAGTTCCAACCCCTGCCACAGGCAGGGACACCTTCCACTAGAGCAGCTTGCTCCAAGCCCTGTCCAACCTGGCCTTGAGCACTGCCAGGGATGGGACAGCCACAGCTTCTCTGGGCACCCTGTGCCAGTGCCTCAGCACCCTCACAGGGAGGAATTTCTTCCTAAGATCTAATCTGAATCTCCCCTTTTTCAGTTTAAAGCCATTCCCTTCACCCTGTCCCTATGTGACTTCATCAAAAGCCTCTCTCCAGATTTCTGGTTGCCCCCTTTAGGCACTAGAGCTGCTCTAAGGCATCCCCTTAGGGAGTCTTCTCTTCTCCAGACTGAACAAGTCCAGCTCTTGTAAAAGAAAAGCTTTGGGCTTAGGCATTAGGCTGGCCATTTGCGCAGCACTGCACTGGGGGCAGCCCAGAGGCACCCAATGCCCTACAGTGAGGAAGACATTTTCAGTGGAGTTCTCGGATTTCTTGGTTGTTTTTCCGTGTTTTCCAAAGCTCTTGTGTAATTGCAGCAAGCAAAGAACCTGTCACTCTGATGCCCTTTATAGCCCTTGCCAGTGCTTATTTCCCAGGGAGTACTGCTCTGTGTGACAGCCTGTTTTGTATTCTCTTCTCTGCAGATCCTGACAAAAAATCAGGCCTAAATTTAAGCCTGGCTTTAAAGACATATATTAATTTTTATCTTTCTTTTTCTACCCCAAAATACTGTACTAAGTTTTTTATCTTTCCCCCCCTTCCCAGGGTTGGGTAAGGGAAGATGGAGGCCATTCTGCTGCCAGCAGCATCTTTCAGAACTGCTCCAGAATTAATAGAAGTACAAAAACCCTTACAGCTTGCCAGCTCTTCCTGCCAAACACTGCTGTTACTGGCTTTACTGTTATCAGCTACTTCCATCGGCTCCTACAGTCAGCAAAACTCAGGAGCTGTAGTAACAGCTCAGATTTACCTGACACATCAGCAGCTGCAGCAGATGAACCTGTCAGTGAGCTCAGCAGCTTGTCTAGCCAGAGCAGAAACTCCTGCTCCATTCAGTCTAGTGGCAGAGAAAGTCCTTTAAGGTCCTGGCAGCAGTCCTTGAGCCTGACTTCATCTGTTGCTTGGGTAACAGCAGAAGACTTTCCTACTCTGGAAGTGGAAAAGCTGGTGAGTGAACAGCATGAACAAGAGGGGAGGCCTGCCCCTGCAGAATCCTGCAGTGTGAGCCTCAACAATCAGACTCTCTGGGATTCACCGTTTTGCAGCTCTGCTGTGAAGGAAGG
The DNA here is from genome assembly GCA_009867235.2 of Psittacus erithacus. NCBI lineage: Eukaryota > Metazoa > Chordata > Aves > Psittaciformes > Psittacidae > Psittacus > Psittacus erithacus. Next base: position 4,144 of record WYDI02000077.1, read on the forward strand.
GAATAAAGAGGAGCATAATGAGCTGAGTTCACAGCCTAGTCAGAGTGCCAGTATCTCTGCAACTGATGAATTAGAGAGAATATCCTCTTCAGAGACTGAGTGTTCACATGGAAACAGTTCCAGGTTGTTACAACATCCCTTGGAATTTGGAGGACAAAGCACTTACCCAAAGACTGATGGTAGAAATTATTCTTCCCCGGAAAAATCCCACAACTCCCTTTTATACAAGAAAGATGCCTCAGCTTCTGGTCACGTAAACGTGTCTCAGATGGACTCTGTGCTTTGGGATGAGCTCCCGTTCTCAGAAAGCCTAAATGAATTCTTAGCCAGAATAGAAGAAGCCAAAAGCATTATAACATCACCCAACGCGGATGCAGGCAAACATCTTGAAAGGAGCAGGTTGGATGTCAGTCTTAACAAATCATGTCACAGGCAAACCCTTGTAGCTGCTAATTTGCCTGAAGCAAGTGTCTCCAGGAAGGTCTTGCCACCAGCAGAGAGTGATAGTTGGGAGAATGTATTGTTTGCTTGTCTTGAGTCCCATGCACATCCTCAGAGTGGTGAGGTGTCACAACGTGAGTCTTCCTCTAGTGTTTTATCTGACAAGGAATCTTGCTTTATACCTAACCCTCCTCTTCCTATTCTGTCACAGTCTTTTCCAGTTACACCAGAGCCTTCTGTTTCCGAGAGCAGATATGTGCAGTCCAAAGCAGCAAATATTGACATTTTGAAGTCATCTTGGTCTTTTATTAATCACTGTGCTGCTAAACATGGAGAAATCTGTTTAAAGAGGAGTGAGGCGGCTCCCTGTGTGCATTCTACACATGGCAGCTGCCTAGCTGGTTGGGAAAATAAAGAAAACTCTTCTTCTACACCAAGCCAAAGACCAGATCTTACACTCACAGGGACATGGGATTCTGATGCAGCAACTCCCAGCAATACAAGAAGGATTTATAAAAGAGAATTAAAGCCATTGGCAGAAGTGTCAGAAAATACCTTCAAAAGTGTTAATAGGAGAGAGACACTGTGGAACAGTATCTTACCCGAAGGCAGCTACGATGCTTCTGCTGATCTCTTTGATGCAAGTGCAAGAGAAAAGAAATCATGTAATTCATTAATAAAGGGAGATGATACTTTGACAGGCAAGGTCACAGCTCCTGAATTAGTGCTTTATGCTGGAGATGTTCCCTATAACACTTCAAAACGGAGCTCAGCCCAACACAGGTTCCCTCGTGCTTTTAGGAAGCACAGTACACCAGTAACATCCTCCTTTTGTGGTGCACAGTGCAATTCAGTCAGTGCTCAAGACTTTGTTCCTTATTCACAGTCCACTCCTGTGGCAAAACCTCTCCAGAAGCTGTGGCCTGTTGGGGAAAGAAGCTCTTTTGTCACTCTCTTCACCCCTACAAATCCCAGGAAGATCCATTCCAAATGCAAGCGATCTAGGTCTGCCTTTCAGAACACTCTGCTGCAGCAGCTTACTGGCAGGTTAGTGAAACGTGAAAGGCCAAGTAATAGTGAGGACAAGGAAAGTAATAGCTGTGTGGCACAGCAGTTCCTTAGCACCCAGCTGCCTGCCAGCTATGAGGAGTGGATCCCTCCTTCTGCAAACAAAAGATTGAAGCCATCTGCATCTTTACAGTTAAAAGCAGCTGGGCTGGCTCCTGACGTGCGGGTGAGCCGTGGGTACACTGACAGGAACCCTCCTTCTGAGAGCAAACCCAGTGAGAATGATGCATGCTTCCAAAATGAGAGGCTAAACCCTGGGGACACAGCCTGGATTCTAACAACTCCTGTATCTGCTGGTGTCACCAAGGCCTTGTTCTTCAATGAAACTTGCTCCCCTTCAGAAGACAAGAGTCTCCTCTCAAGTCCAAGTTACGCAGGGGGGATATCTGGAGGTGCTGCTGACTGGTCTCCCGAGTTGTTCTTCAAAGCACAAACCCCTTTTTCCCATAATCCAAAACACTAAAAAAAAGGTACATTTATGCTGTGTTCTTTTGAATTATTTGTAAAACTTCGGGGAAGGAGCCGGAGGAAGAAAAGCTATTTAATAATTGTTTATACACCTATTGGCATATGTCTTCGTAAGATGAGTTGTGTTTATTTGCTGATCTTTGTACCAAGGAGATGGGGGGAAAACGGAATTTGCAGTTACAATTTTCCTGTAAATGAACTCTAGAATGTGCAATAAAGACTTTTGTAAATGGGTATTTAATAGCTCTCATTATATCAAGTACAGGCAGGTGAAGTGTTGTAGCATGCAGTGTTGTCTTTTCATCACGAGAAGAGCCCTGGAATCTGTGTCCACTTCAGATTCTCACCTGATGACTCTCTGTGTGGAAGAGCCAAGTTTTGATCAATGAATATCAAATACCATATGGGAGCTTGGTATTTGAGCCCACTCTGGCACCATTGAGGTGGGTGGAGAGGACCATCCTGAGAGGTTGGTAGCAGCGCTCATCTTTCCCAGAGGCTTTGTCAAGTTCAGCCCTGCTCGTGGCGCATTCCTGGCACTGTCTTTCCTTTTTCTTGCTTTGGCATCTTCCAAATCCTCCACCCAGAACAGCTCTATTTGAGATCACTGAACAGTGAAATCTTGGAGCTGCTGCTGTTGAAGAAGGTGCTGCAGAAGCGTGTGGGGGCCTGATGGCACAGGATCTCATCAGCCTGAAAATGCTGGCTTGAAAGACCAGAAGCAGGCCTCAGATTCATAGAATCATGTAGAAACACTGTACAATGGTTTGGGTTGGAAGGGACCTTAAAGCTCATCCGGTTCCAACCCCTATGCCTGCATTTAAAATGCTATGCCTGGTCAGAAGATGTTATTGATTGCACATAAAATCTTACTTGATGAATCTGTTAGGGGTAAAAGGAGTAAGAAATGTAGCCTGCCTGGAAATGGTAAATCTATGTTTATAGCTTAAGTAGAAGAAATAAAGGGGAAGACAGCATTACTCACACCCAAATCACTGAGCATGGGGAAAAGCAGTATTGAAAAGGTTTTAAGACATCAGTACTCAAACAAATACAGCATTAAAATAGTTGTTTATAATACAGCCTTCCAGATAATATGAGACTGCAGCATCAGTGGCTCTTTAAGCACTCCCTTGTGATGAACTGGACGAGCACTTACTTTATCATGTGGGTTAGAGCTGGTCCAAGTGGTACCCAGAGACTTGCTGCAGCTAGCGCTGAGCCACTGCCAGAGCTTCTACATCATAGACCTGACAGCATCTTGACATGAAATGTTTTGTCCAGCATGAGTGATTTTATTAGGCAGGCAATTCATCTGCACTCTATGGTAAGCGATAGCTCTGGCGCAAGCTGATGTGATTGTAATTATAAGCTTGCACAAAAAGAATAAAGCTCAGCATGTTTCATTCTGAAGGTAATAAAGCCCCTGAAAACACACACTGGGTTTGTGGCTGATTCCCTGCGCATAGAAAGCCATAAATCAAGACTAGGTTTCAAATTAGGACTGTCTGTATGATACCACTGAAAACAATGCAGAGCAGCCAGAGCTTGCTTTGTGCAAGAGGACTGCACGCATAGCGAGACCAAAAAGCACTGTTGTGTGACAGGCCATGAGATGATACCTTCTGGGCAGAGCTCCCCAAGTGCTCTGTAGGAAGACTGCCCATGGCATGATGAGGGAGAGGGAGTAACCTGCCTTGGGTTTGCTCCTGTAGTCTCTTACTCTTCCATTTCTTCCCCTGGGAACTTTGTTCCTTTCTTGCAGGGAGCTTTTGTGCTCTTACAATCCTTTTACAAAGGATTTACAGGCTGTGCCCTTGCAGCTACATCTATTGAACAAGAAGGTTCACATCACACCGGTTACATGCTCCTTGCAAGGAAAAGCTGCCACTCTTCCCCTGCCTTTCCCTGGGAATAGCGTGGTCTGGCTTTTCCAGCCGTCACTCCTAGCAGCACACTCCATCCCTGCTCTCTTTCAGTAAATTCCCAAGCTATCTGAGCTTTAAGGATGTTTTCTTCCCTCTCCTTTACTCAGTTCCTACCTAGGAGCATGCAGGGACTTTTCCCTCTCCAAGCACATCTCTGTGTTTTCAGTGAGTCCAATTGCCAGCTTCCAAGGGACCATGGAGCAGATGGTCCAGCCCTAATGTCAGACATTTACCACGGAAGGCACTTCAAGGTCAGTGGAAGAGGCAATAAAAGACACATGGTGTCTTCAAGCTTCACAGCTCATTTCTCAGTGTAAGCAGTAGAAATCATCTCTGACGTGGAGCAGAGCACAGGGGAGGAAAACTGGCCCTCAGTCAGAGCATGTTTATGCATTGACCCAAAGAGTAAAGGCTTAACATGGGCAATCTTAATCTTGTCCAAAAGGATTCCATGAGGAATTCCAGTGGGGTTCTGTCAGCATGAAAAGAACAAGTTGAAGGATGGAGAGAAGAACCAGCATTAAGTTAATAAAGGAACTGGGACAAAGAATAAAAGACATCTGAAGCATCCAACCATAATCTTGACCCAACACAAACCCTGCATCGTGCTAGGACAAGGGTTTAACCAGCTACAGGTTTGCAATGATGATGGGTGAAGATGGTACCTGTCAGAGACCACCCTTAGAGACTGACTCCAGCGTTCCTTTGGCATTTCACACCTTGCTATCATCTCTCTTGCTTTGAATAACCTCTTCCTTCTGTTCCAGTGCAAATGGACATCGCTCCCTTGGACAGCAGCTCTACTTTTGCTCTTCTTGTGAGGTCCCAGTGCTGTGAGAGCCTTGATACGTACAACCCAAGCAGAAAAGCCTCAGCAGTCATTCACTTGTTGATGTGATATTAAATCACATCAAGTGAATCTGCCTTCTACGTGTTTTTAAGGCAACTTTGTTTTGCAGCTCAAACAACCCCCCCAGACAAATCAAACACTCCAAACAACAAGTGGAAAGGATTAAACATTTATTTACATACAGATACATATGTAAGCAATTTCTAAGTATAAAAAGGACATTACAAGTAAACATGAAGCATCATACATTCATCATCCCGGTCATCCCTAATACATCCCTTTCTCAACCCCACTGTACCACACTTGACCACAAGAACTTAAAAAAGACAGACAAGCCAAATTCTTCCGACAGTCAATGATTCACAGTTTGGCCATTTGCTAACACCTAACCCCTTCCCAAAGACAGCATGAGCCCAGCATCAATGACCCCAGAGATCAATGCTCTGACCGGCTGTAGTGCATTTTCTCCACTGACATGGTTGTGCTTGATCAGCAAGAAACAACATCCTCTCCTTTTCCTTCTGGCCACGTGCTCAGGAATGAGGGGTCTGGCTACAATTCTGTACATTGTGCTAATTCACAGTTGCTGGGGAAAAGGCAGCAGTGGGGAAAACTCCAACCCAGGAAAGCCCTTTGATGCGGTGACTTCCCTGGTGTGGAGGTTTCAAACAAGATGCTGCTTTTAGTGCTTAGGCAGGTTTTTAAACTACAAGTCAAATACGGTTGATGGTATAAAACATACTTTGTTCATGCTTTAATATTGATTTGCTAGTAACCAAAGCTGAGTAATGCAGGTTTTCTCCTGAGGAAACGAAGGTGCCTTTATAACATCTGTGAGAACTGATCATAGCTTAAAAGAGGAAACGTGTTAGACTTAAAACCTAAAGGTAACGCAGAGCACAAGGAGCTTGTCAGTCAGATAACATTACAAAGGGGAACAAGCCAGAAAACACAGAATTAAAACGCTTACTCAAAGCATCAATGAATTCAGATGAGAGCTGGGGGAGTCTGTGCAGATCAAAGGCAGTTTGGGGAAGAAACCCTCATGATCTGCAAATTCACAGAGCAGCCAAATACGTGCAGCAGAACAGAGAGATGTGGAAATGAAAGAGGAGCAGAGCGAGCCTTGTCCCATGCTGACAGCTGAGTGATTGCAGCTGCTCCACTCTCAGGGGGGGTTGTGTTTCTTTCCCTTTTGTAAACAGCCGTAGGGAATAAAATGGATGTGACACATCTATAGCGCATCTTATTGTGCTGAAAACCATGGCATGTTTTAAACTGCTTTTCTAATGTTCAGATATATCCTTGTCACTCCAAACCAGCACAGCAACAAGCAGTAGCCTTCCTCTGTACTCTCATTAGATGGCCTTTTCTCCCTCAACCATTTCATTCTTACTCCATTAAAATGTCAAAACAGCAATCCCCTCTCCTCTGCTTCCCCCTCATGAAGGTTTGATTGCTGGGGACACTGTGGCCATTACATTTACTAAAGCTCATGCCCGTGATGCAACCCAGACTCACAAAAAGTGATGTCTCAGACTGGCTTCTCCACATGGCCACGAGTGTCCCTTGATGGAGAGCATCCATCCACTCACTGGCGATTTACTTGCTTGCAGCAAACCACCACCAGTTCTGGACATCTGAATCTCTTCTACTGGTCCCATGAGAAGGGACACATTCCTTACAGGATGCTCTGGCTGACAATGACTTTATGGGTTTAGTTGGGTTTATGTTCATAGTAAGAATCTCAAGGTGGCACGGAAGATGAACCATGGATGCTCTTCCTAGCTAAAGCCAGAGCTGGATCCAGTGGTCCGTACTTGTTTCCAGTCTGAGACCTCCACAGTGCCTGAGGCATGAGCAGTATTGGGGAGGAGCAGATTCATGATGGCAGCTACTAGAGGAACCAGGCTTTGAAAGGCGCAGAGATTTGCATTCATGTGACACCAGAGCCCTTGATCACTGCCCATGAAAACACAACAGCACTTCTATCACTCCCTCTCTTCCAGGGAGCCATGCACAGCTAAACTCACGACTGACACAGGTTTTGGCCATGTCAAGTACCTGTGGACCAGAGCTGTGCTCCTGAAGATGCTCAGAAAGGACAACACCATCGTGCACATCCTTGGGAATGTTACCCCAAGCTAAGCAGTATGGAAAAAGCAAAGGTGCAAATGTAAAGGTGGCATTTGATTCTTGAGCTTAACTGTAGCCCTAACCAGAGCTAAAATTATCTCCTGAGCTCTCTGGAAAAGGATAACTGGTTCAACAAATGTGAGATCACATCCAGGGAGTGCTAATTGCTATTAATGTGAAAACAGAGACAACCTCTGAGCACAGTACAGCCAGCTCCTGTTTATCCAGACAGGAGAGCTGAGCTGTTAACCCTAGGTGTACTCCTAAAACCACTCTCATTTTTCACTGATGACATTCACAGCCTAAATTATACTCATTGCTATGCCAATGTCTGCTATATCCAAGTTATCTTTCCCTAGTTACCCCATTCAACAGCATTTGGAGGGGCAAGCATTAGAAGTGAAGGGTTTTTCCCCCTGGATCTGTGGCTCCCACTTGGAATAAAACAAACACTCCCAGCTCACACGGCATAGTTTTTAGTTCTGGTTTAAGTTACAGCTCATTCACATGAGGGGCAAGGGTGCAATGGCATCCATGGGTGCTGACAGCCACAATCTCTCTCAGCTGGATATAATACAGTACAGCAAAGGAGACTTGGGGTCAGTCCAGCAAGGAGGTGATTAGGGAGGCGAAGTCAAAGCAATGCAGTGCGCTACTTTGGGAGCCTTGCATCATGGTCAGCATGATTACCTTGTTGTCTGTTGCCAAGATAAACCCTAAAGTGAGGCAGATGAGAGATCTATAACCATTATGGTACATTCAACTACAGCTCGAGTGGACGGTTGCATTTCAAAGACATGACAAGTTGAGGCTGCTTTGCTTAGGATGCACTACTCACTTGCAGGAAATCAAGGTAGTGTTTCCCCACCACTCATCATGACAACTGTCCTTCAAAGGGACGACCCTTTGCTGCTTGTGAACAGGAAGTAGAGCAATTATTACCCACAGCCACCAGAGGACAGACTTGATGCAAGGAAAAAGGGTGGTGCCAAGAGCCACATTTGTGCAGAGGAGCAAATAAAGTTTATAAACAAAGGAGCAGGCATTTTGATACAACATCTTTTACAGGGTTTTCACCACTAAAACTGATTTATTTCCTTTGGTTCCAATGGGTTTTCTGGTTAGCCCTTATCTAGATCAACATTTCAGTTTCCGTACTTGCTCACAAGGAATTCACAAAGTGTCCTCTCAAAACACCTTTTTTCTAACTGAATTAACTCAAAAGGGTCTTTGTTGGTAGGAGCAACTTGTATAAGGATATAGGTGGTGCTTTGATATTGGAAGCAGAATTTCAGATAAGCATCCCTTATTAAAGTCCAGAGCAATGAAAATTTAAGCCACAGATGCACCTTTTAAATGAGGATGGGATTGAGAAAATCCTGAGAGTAGAACCATCTCTTTACTTGGCATTCTCTGCCCCACAGACCCATCTCTCCCCTTGCACAAAGGGCTACAGTACTCACTGTCCCACAGCCAGGAGAGGGCTTTTGCGGCAGTGTCTCCAGCCATACTGACCATGGTGGCACCACAGGTCCCCAAAGGGCAGGGAATCCTGCATGGCTGGCTTAGCCTATTTTAGTAGCTGAAGAATTCTACCTGTTTTCCAGCTGAAGTCTCTGGCTACAGAAATGATGCCAGCTCAACATCTCAGCTTGATCTACAGGCAGATCCTCATACCAAAAAGAGAAGACAAGTGGAAAAGCATCAGAGCAAACAGCAGTCCTCAGGGATAACGAACAAGGCAAAACCCAGTGGGTTTGACTGTAACTAATTGCACTCTTGTCAGCAAAGGCTGGGGAAAGACTTGTCCCACACGTGTGCTCACACTGTGCTTCTGCATCGCTAGTTTTGGCTTTCAAATCACTGTCTCCTGTGTCAGCCTCAGTCTGCTGCTGCTATTACTGATGCTGAAGGAATTCAATAGCCATTAACCACTAAACCTAGACTAGCAGGAGCCAACTATTACCAACATAGCTATTTCCAAACAGACAAACAGCATCAGCAGGCTGACAGGTTTTATAAGGGCTGTTTCATGTGTTCTACAGCAGAGAACAAAGCATCTTGCCTGACAATTTGTCATGTGTGGGTTTCATTAAATAACGATCACAAAGCCATTTAGCATTCAGCACAAGCACGTATCTGACTGCATGCTCAAACAACTTACCTGTAGAACAAATCAGGACTTGAGTGTTAGAGGTAGGAAGAGGCATTCAGTGTCCCCTTCTTTACAGAGTTCAGAATACTACTTTTCCATCTTAAGTCTTTGACCTGAAGGGCTTTTTTTCTGCCCCCAAGGACTGTCTCTCATGGGGAACACAAATAGGAACAAAGGGAGTCATGGCTTGTCCCAGCAAACTTGCAGTGTAAATACCCAATGCAAAGTACCAGTGAGTACTTCCCATGCAGTGACGTGAAGCACACAACATTTGGTAGTTTACCCAAGAACAGCCTGAATGAATCAGTGGCTGAACTGGAAAACAGAGTTTAGACCATCCAGTTCTCAGGAGGTGCTTTTGCTCATCTCTGCAAACAGGTTTGATAGATAAAGCAAACATCTGTGGACCCTCCAATATTGGCTTCTGCTTGGAGCTATGCACTGTGCAAAAAGAACTCAAGAAGAGGTCTCATTATGGGACTACTACAGAAATTAATATTCACTCAGAAATAAGATTCCCCTCTACCACCCTGAAAACACATCAAAACCTAGCAACCACACTAAAAGCAGTGCTTTGCACTCTTGATAGTAGAGAATCTTTCCAGTCAAATTTGGCTCCATTATATCCATTCTGCATGGCTTTTGGATTCTCAGCCCAGCAAGCATCCCAAGGCTTTTACTGACAGTTCTCAAAATCCCACTCATCTAGCACGGTGTTGGCTATAGTTGAGAAGCTGATTATCAGACAATTGGGATTTGTTATTTTATCTCCTTTTAGTTTTCAAGGCTTTGATTATAATACCACAGCACTAACTTAGCAGTTGATAAAGCTCATCTTCTAGCTGGGATGCTACCAGCAGTGGACCAGACCGTAGAAAAGAAAGTACGCTCTCAGTGCTACAGGGAGAATGGGTTGCATGCACTAGAGAGATACTCAAAGGTGTACAAAAATAACGCCTGCAAAGGAGTTACCACAATGAAATATCACTTCTTCATCAAGTAGTGTGTTTGCTAACTGCAGGAGAAGAGGCAAGTTTCAAACGACAGCTTTGGCTTATGACCTTATAAAGTGTTGCATATACCACCATTGTTTCCTTCCAACTTTTTAAGTCTACACAGAATAAACCTTGAAAGGAGTCAGTTCAGATTTGTCTCTGGAGAAGTCGGATACTTCACTTGAACAGCAGCCCAACTGCAGCACTCCACCCTGAAGCAAAAGCACATCACTGTATGGAGATGGAGTCCTTACATGGAGAATATTTGCTAGCAATAAAAAGAACCAATGCTTCGAGGTTGCTTGTAGGCAGCTAGTCTCCAAAATAGCTACCTATAGGTTAGGAACAGTACTGGAAAAGGAGACAGCCTTCTAGATAACCTCAAAGTGAATACCCAAGTAAATCAGTTTAGTGGTTTCTGCTATTTAATCAGTTCACAGCTTGTTCAGTCATGATAATGTGTTAGAGCTCAACCTCCAGAAGTGATGCAAGGAACACTTTGAGATGCATTTACAGTGGTGCCCAGCAGGAATGAAAAGTACCTGCTGAGCTCTGATGCTTTTGGGAATTCAGCTGAGGAACCTATAGGTGTTTTACTGGGCAGTCCCCTTCCTCCTTGATCAACTCAAAGAGCCCTGTCCTGTTTGATATCAATTCTGTGCTAACAAACCCAGCATCTGGAGACTCAGAGCTTAGAAATTAAATATACATAGCACTGATTTTTAAGTTGAGCGTTACCTTACATCTAACACCCTGAGTCTTGCTCTTACTGACTACCTACAACCTGTGCGGAATCACTGTCTCCAAGTTGTGTGGTCTTCAGAAGCACAAATGAAGCCGTGTTTGGCAGTTTAAGGAACGCTCAAGAATGACACTGCTCTTCAGCACAAGCTGTACCACACAGTCCAGCACAGCAGAAGCCACCGAGTCCCACACATTTCTAAATCCTCTGGATTACACCATGAGCACAGAGTGAAAAAGAATGGGCCAGCACAGCCGATGACTTGTCCCCCAACTTCATACTTACAGAGCTCTTTGCTAAGTGTTACCTAAATGACAAACAAGCCTTGTACCACACCTGCTACATCTTCCTTTTTACCGCTAATCATAACAGAAGAAAGTGACCAAAAATATAACAAGAAAATATTAGACATGACCATATGACACACCGATCCCTTCTCTCTGACACAGTCAGCTCCCTATTACAGATCAAAGGCACAACATGATACAGCCCAAAAGTCTTTACAGGAACATGTGAAAAGGCATTTTAAAATGCCTTTTTAATTGTTATTCTTTTAAAGACTTATTTACTGACAGCTTTTTATGTCAATACAAAAGCTCTGTTTTAGTCTTCAGTACAAGCCAAATTAATATTAAATTGATTAACTCTAAATTACAGCAAATCACAGCCATGTAATTGCCAGGGGAGGTTTATGCAGATTAGCTGAACTGAAACTTCTAAATATCATTTTGCACGGGCACGTTTCACTCCCTTCCTGTTTCACTTCCACATCAATGTGTACATTTGCAATGCATTGTTTGTATATGGCGCTAGAAGTCGAATAACATCCCAAGCTCCAGAGTGCTTCCACTTCAGGGGGTCTGCAGAAAGAAATTGCCTAAACAGTTATACACATACTGGAGTCTGAGATTAGAAGTAAAGCATCAAATGAACTAAATGACTCTACAGCCCTGAATCTGAAAGCTACTTTAGTAGAGAAACCAGATGCTAAGAAGATACCTTCAAGAGCATTTTGGAGAGAGTTCCATGAGGTGAGTGCTGGATGGGTCAGACGCATAATGATACCACTTGCAACCCGCTGCTATTCCCACCTAGCATAAAAACCCCTCTACATTTTACACCTGCCTTTCAACAAGAACTGTATCTACACGCTTTACGTTTAAGCTGGATGTATTGCAGACAGCCACTTCAAACTGTGCTCTCTTTGAACCCTTTTGATCACATCTGGTGCACTTTTTCCCCAACTCCACCGATAACCTTTCCCAAAGGTAATTTTCCACATCAGAACATTACTAATTAGAGAAGGAATGGTTAATTTTCTGGTTTATTTTTATTTCTGGAGAAGTCTTTCTATCCTGCATTGGCCATCAAAGCAGCACAGTCCTTTCCCACTACATTTAGGCCTAGAAAAAGAGGTAACAAGATTTGTTTTATTTTTATGAACAGTGCTTATTAGTGTGGGTTTTTTTCCTAACCAGTCTAAGTTACACATTCAGAGGACAGCAATGTAGTAAGACTACGTTTGGTCTATGGAATATTTGCTGAACTGCTAGCACCAAAGGGAGCAACTGAGCTGTATCCAGGTCTTCTTACATCTGGAGAATGTTGATATATGTAACTTGTCTTTTAGTTCCATGTTCATGAAAGTGCCTGTAGATGAGAGACATAACACTATTTCAAACACTAGAGTCCTCCATAGAGACACATGGGCAGACGCTATGTACATGTCCTAAGAGCTCATTCACTGGCAGCCCCAAAGACTGCCAGTGTAGTCCAGGGTCAGTGTTCATTGTTGGTTTATTTCATTTCAAAAAGGACCAAACACATTGTTCGGATAGGGAGATTTCTTCAGGAGAGGCTGCTCTAGTCTCCCACAGAAGGAAACACAGCAGCTCGTGTTCTGCATCGCATGAAGCATTTGTGCAACTCTTCTGTTCCTAACCTGCTCCAGAGACTGCAACAAAGATGAAACTTCAACCATGATATATTCTGCTATGCTGCCATCCAGCTGGAGCCATGCTTCCAGGTCTGCATCCTGACTCGGGAAGTGGCAGGAATTCCCTTCAAGCTGATAAATCCCAGCAAAGAAAAAAAAAGAAGGAAAATAAAGAAGCCCTCTTGGCCCATGGCAGAACAGGAAATCACATGCCAGCTTCTCAGTTAAAATTACAGCAAGTCAAGTAGCTGATGCTTTTCCCCTCTCCTGGTAAGGGGGATGAGACATTGTTCTCAAGGGTGTTCTGTCGTGCCTCGCTGATCAAGCGACAGGCCAAGTCCAGGAAGAGTTTTTCCACATTATCCGACTCTTTTGCTGACGTTTCCAGGTAGTACATATCCTGTGCTTCGGAAAACTCGGCAGCTCTCTGCTGGGAGACTTCCCTCTTATCAGCTAAATCAATCTTATTACCTGCATTGATAGAAAAGGAATTAATTTGGCTTCCAAAAACAAGAGAAATGGAGGTTGGAAAGGGATAAAGAAGAGTTTGGTGTTGTACATGTGTACGGACAGTGGTTCTGATGTGAAACTCTTAGTTTTTACTCTCTTCCAAATAATGGATTTCTTGATACAAATGGTTAAGTTCATTTAATACCAGCTCATTTAAAGCAATATGTCCTGTGAACATCCAAGTCAGTTAGCTCTAATTTAGCACCAGTGCATCTGTTTGCTGCTATCAACCGAGATTAAAGCATTTCCATTATAATATCTATTGAAAATTCTCCTGTTCGTGCTCTGAGCAGCACTTAAAATGTCAATTATAGCATACAAGACACTAAATATGGTATTTCTCATGTCATTGCAAGGTTTAAAGGAAGCCTGGCACAGAAGGCAGCTTTCCTGTTTCAATATTCCCATGAAGGATTTGCCTGTTGAGGCTGGAAGAGGACTGAGCGTGGGGAGCACTTGTAGAGAGAGGTGGGGTGAGGAACCAGCCCCTTGAGCTCAGTTCAGCAGAGAGCTGATTAAAGCCTCAAGCAAGCATCTGATATGATTATACCCTATTACTGGCCACTTCAAACATGATGGTTTTGCCATATATTAATCTTATAATGAAGATAACAGACCAGGACCTACAGTAACAGGGGGCTGTGTCCACAGACTGCAGTTTCAGGAGGAAACATCTCCTGGGTCCACTTCTACAAGCAATTTTGATACTTAGTGGGAGGAACACACTGCACTTTCATTGGCAAACCACATCTCATTGCCCTCCTCTCACCTGAGATGTCATTTCTTTCCCAATAAAGCAGTTTCTTGGACCCACTGCATATACTGGTTACCTTTCTACACAGATTATCACTCAATACAAGTGGTTTATGGGTTTAACCATATGAGTACAGCAACCTGCAGGCATCACCAGATTGATGAGATCTGAGCTGGGAGTCACAAGGGAAACTGCTCTATTCTTGGCTCAGTTGGTAGCTGCACCATCAACATTTTAGTCGTATATGGGACTGACTGGTGGGAATAGCATGCAATAGCCTTCGACCTAAGACAGGACCAAGCTTCAAGAAGTGGCTGTGGTGTCCTGAACACTGCTGTCAGCATCTTGGGAGAGTGACTTTTACAAGGGCATGTAGTGACAGGACAAAGGGGAATGGCTTTAAACTGACAGAGAGGAGATTGAGATGAGCTCTAAGGCAGAAGTTTTCCCTGTGAGGGTGCTGAGGCATTGGCACAGGGTGCCCAGAGAAGCTGTGGCTGCTCCATCCCTGGCAGTGTTCAAGACCAGGCTGGACGCGGCTTGGAGCAACCTGCTCTAGTGGAAGGTGTCCCTGCCCATGGCAGGGGCTTGAAACTAGATAGTCTTTAAGGTCCCTTCCAACACAAACCATGCTGTGATTTTATGATTTGGAGAAGGCATGGTCCACACAATGGGTTTAGGGCTGTACCACCTACAATTACAAGTGGCTGGTAATGAGATCTTCCACACCAGTTCCAGCATGTAGCACCGTGAGTTCACACAGATGCCACGTTTTCCTCCTGCTCACATCCCCATTCGCCACCACCCCCCCCGACACACACATCTCAGCCCCCTCATCACACCAGCCCGTGCGGGACCATCACCACTTACCCACTAGCACGGTGATGACCTTGTTGCTGGCGTACTGCTCGATCTCCCGCAGCCACTCGGGCAGGCAGCGGAAGGATTCTTCGCAGGTGATGTCGTAGGTGAGGATCAAGGCGTTAGCGCTGCGATAGTAACTCTGTGTGATGGACCGGAACCGCTCCTGCCCCGCCGTGTCCCAGATCTGCAGCTTTGGGCAGAACAAGGAAAGGTGGGAAAAGGGAATAAAGAAGTTACCTTTTTTTATTCAATAGCAGCACTGTTCTGACCTATTAAAACCCCTTCGGGTTAAAGCCAATGGTGGGAAAGCACTTTGTTCTTCTCCCTATTGGCTTCCTTTCCCCCAGAGTGTTTTGTTTGTGTTCCTGCGCTAGTGGATTGAAATGCAAGGCACAAAGTCAGCTGGCACTGCAGCCAACAGCCCCTGGAAGGCACAGGCCTGTGGGTTTTCACATGGCTTCCAGTATCTCCTCTGCTGTGGACAGAGCTGCTGGCCTGGAGTCACAACAGAGGCGATGGAGAAAGAAAGTCACTCCTGCTGCCTCCAAATTCCAACTTAAAAGCAGCATCCACCCCAAGAAGAAGTAATAAATCTCTCCTCTAGCTCCCAAAGCTAGTTACAGTTATGCTGAGACGAAGCACTGATGGGTGGAAAATACAGGATTGAACAAGGAGCTCAGATGAAGGTTGATCCAAGGGACTCTAACACATTCCCTCTTTATAACCTCATCCATCCCATTTAGTTGCTCACAGGCTGCATTCCCGGGCAGCAGAACTGGTTGACATGTCCTTAACTATATCACAGACTGGTTTGTGTTGGAAGGGACTTTTAAGCTCATCCAATTCCAACCCCTGCCACAG
Organism: Psittacus erithacus; assembly: GCA_009867235.2. NCBI lineage: Eukaryota > Metazoa > Chordata > Aves > Psittaciformes > Psittacidae > Psittacus > Psittacus erithacus. Next base: position 19,852 of record WYDI02000077.1, read on the forward strand.
GCAGGGACACCTTCCACTCGAGCAGCTTGCTCCAAGCCCTGTCCAACCTGACCTTGAACACTGCCAGGGATGGGGCAGCCACAGCTTCTCTGGGCACCCTGTGCCAGTGCCTCAGCACCAAAGAGGTCATGAGCATTTGCCAAACCCTCTGGGCCCAGGAAGACAACAAACATTTCCCAATACAAACTAAACTGAGGCTGTTTTTATGATCTGACCATCTGCAAAACCTCAATTCTTCAAACAGGCGGTCAAAGAAACAAACATCCCAAATGGAAACATTGCAACATAAAAGAGAACTTCTCTGCTTCAGCTTTCAGCTTTTTGGGGTTTTTTTAAAGCACCCCCCTCGGAATTAGCTGTGTGAAAGGGTGGTTTCCAGCCAGAATCCTGCATGTTTTGGGAAGAAAAAGGTGAAGGATTTGAGATTTCTTCCATATATTCAGCATAACAGAGAAAAATCTTATTCTTGCCCAGTTCCAAAGTTAAACTACCCCAGGTACTCATCATAAATGTGGTAGTTTGAAATAAGAGCTCCCAGCAGCAGCTTTCAGACGTGGGTATAAGTTTGAAAAAGTACTTCTTTTGAGAGAGAGAAAGTGATTTGTTCTGGTTCACAGCTCCTGGGCACTTCGTGCTTAAACTCTTGGCATAGTTGTACTTAACCAGCTGAACCCGGTGCCTGTAGTTACGTGACACACAAAACCATAAGTGAAATTACTTGCACATGGAATTCAGATAATGAACAAGTCCCCATTAAAACAAATCTGCCTTCAAACTCTGGCAGATGGAAAAACACAGCTCATTTTGTTGTTGCTTGGCTGTTTCCTAGGAAAAACATTTACTGATTGATCTACTGGTTAACTCCAGCTTATGTGTTCCACACTCATTGAGATGATCTCCAAGCTGACAAAAACTTGATGTGAATAAGTTCTTTAATGTAACAGACATAGACAGCAAAAAGGACTGCACTGGGGAGAGGGTTTCTCACTGGCTGCAGTCAGTGAACTGGGTGCAATAAGATAGGGAAGAGCTGTCAACCTTACAGCCAGTGATAAACTCTTCCTGCACACAAAATGCACATCTCCCACCTCACCCCACTGATTATTTCTGCTAAATGGCAGGGGGTTGGAACTGGATGATCTTAAGGTCCTTTCCAACCCAAATCATTCTGTGATTCTATGCTTCCATAAATAAAGTATTTCACAGCAACCATTTTACCTGCCTATTTTCCCAGAGGATCTGAAGGACAGCGCCCGACTCAGCCTGTAGGAAGTGTACATCTTTGTTTTCTTAAGGCCAGCTGATGCTTCCCCTTCTCTCAGCATTTGTACACGTTTAGCTTCATGCACAGGTACATCTCCACCACACACAATAAGATCAGAGGTCCGAATAGCACAGCCCTCTGTAGCACTGAGGATGCTTAGCTTTGACGAGCGTGAAAATTGGCTCAACTGTGTAGCCTCTTACTACAGGTGGTGTACATACTTCAGTGTTTATTAGAAAAGGGCAGGCAGACCAAAAGCCCCCGAACTGCACTGTGCTGTCTCAGCTCACCTGTCAGTGAGCTTCAGGAGCAGCTCATATCTGATATGGCTTGCACACAGCGTTCACACCAGCAAGTCCCTCTCCACTGACTTTCAAATGTAATTTTGAAAGCTGGAAAGTAATTTTTCCCTGGAAATCTATAGCTTATTTTCAAGTCTGAGAACCCTGTCATTGAACAGCCCTGCTCTCTCCTCCTGGATCCCAGTGGATGTGCAGGAGATGCTGCCCAGCACAGAAGCAGAGTCACAGCTCAGGTACTGTTAAATGAGCTAACAATGAGAGCAGCGCCTTGTTTGACTGGGATGTCATTTTTATTGCTCTGACTCATTCCCACTTTTCCTGCTCATTAAATGTTTATTCTCACTGGCACTGCTTACTCAAAAAGTTTCAGCTGCAAAAATTGCTCCCTGAAAGAAATCCATTTGCTTTTCACACTCCAGAAGGCTCACTCAAATGCCCGAATGTATTGCAGTAAGCTTCCTCCCAAGCTTGGTCATTGTGGCTGAGCTCTGGCAACTCCAGTTTACTCCATTGGTGGGGTCAGGAGAGGGACTCTTTATTTGCTATGTCAAATACCAGCCAGTGCTTGCTAAGGCTCTGTCAAACACAAGCCAGCCCCAAGGTGATTAAGACAGTACATAGAATCATAGAATTGTTTGGGTTGGAGAGGACCTTCCAAGGTCATCTCGTCCAACCCCCCTGCAAAGAGCAGGGACATCTTGAACTAGATCAGTTGCTTGGGTGGACGCTTGTGCATTCAGACATTGGCAGACAGCAGGGGCTTACCACACTGATGAGTTTTTATTTAGCTTGTAGACCTTCCCTACACCATCCTTAGCCCTGAGGTAGCCCTTATTGGCACAACTGTTCTATATGATCTCTTAAGGAGTTCGCATCCTCAGTCCAAGATAGTCTTAAAACAGGATTATGTCACGGGAGTAAAAAGTCAAACAGACAAATCCTTAGGGTGAGTTCACTGGTCCAAAACCAGACCTCAGATATAAGCAATGTTCTTTAGGCTCCATCTGTACTTGACAGGGAATCACTTGCTTGGAAAGGAGAGGTATCTGATGTGGATGGGATTCATCTTCCTCAGGATAGTTTTTCTCCCTCCATTAACCAGGACAATCTACAGACAGCTGGTTTAAGCCAGGTATACAAGGAAAACCACTAATTCCACCTTCAGTGCAGTACTTAAGCCATTTACTACTTAGATCCTCTGAGCTGCTCCACTGGACTTGGGTTTGGCTGAAAGACCCATTTCTGCTGTCCGAGGAGCCTGGACAAGCAGCAGCAGTGTCTTGGCCAACCCTGCTGTGCCAGATGCCTGCTAATGAACATCACAACCACTGAGCTAAGCTCTGACACCACAGGGGCTACACGTGATCCACACTGCTTTCCTGGCTGCTGCTGTCCCACTTGCACAGCAACGTGCTGAATGGTAACTCAGTCCTTATCAGAGGAAGGTATTTACATCTCTTGTCCTTCACCTGCTTAGGCTGGAAAGGCTTCAGCTCCTTGTACAGCTCCTCACACAGGAGAGTGGCAGCCTGCTGATATGATCATGACTTTTCAAATCTGTCCTAAACTGAGGAATACATCACCTGATTTTCTTTTAAAAACCCTGTGTGCTGAAATACAGGTTAAAAACCCCACAGGGCTGAAAATCTGCACAAGTCCATTGTTTCCATCCCATCACTTACACAAGCTTAAAAATGGGTCTCATCATATCCAGCTGCTGCCTGGATGCATATCACATACGATGCTGCCTGCATCATATCACACTGCTGCCACTCTCCCATTTGCTCTCTGCTAGGTTTGATGAAGGCAGCAAGGGGGAAACTGCTGTCTTTCACTTCGATGCCCCTGGATTTAATGCAAGCAGAGCAACTCCAGGAGCAGCTCAGGGACCCTGGACACGCTGACATTAGAGGCTCAGGTAATCTTATTCCTCTCTCACCTCACAGACACCCACAATCTCTACTAATGAACAAAGTGGCACCAGCCAATATCTCTGGATGCTGGAACCCAACCATGGATCCCATTAAAACATGAGATTGGTCCCTGGTGTGTTTTGATTCAGGCAATGTAGCTCTCTGCCAAGGGATGCTCAGGCTCAGTTTGGGATTTAGCACAGGACAAGCAGCTCGGCTGCAACCACCCTATTTTGGAGGGTGAATGAGTTTAATATTATGGAGGTCACTGCCCTTCTCAACTCAATTTGTTGACTAAAGCACAGGTATTGTGATCATCTCTGCCTCTCCCATATCCATAACTCAGAAGTGGAAGATGAGCCTTTGTTGTGGAGCGCCACACAAGTCCAGAAGCCTGCTCTTGCCAACAGCCACTTTGGTAGCTCACAGGAGAAGACCTTCATCGAGCACATCCTAATGGGAATGCAATGTATCTCTGATTACCAGAAATGCCATGAACAGAGGTTACACTGAAGTGCTTCTTCACTTCCTCAACTCTAGGCAAGCACAACCTTAGCATCCCCTAAGCAAGCACAGAGTTTTGCAAGATCTCCCCTCTCTTTTCTCCCTCAAGGTACGTTCGCTGTTAACAACCCCAATGGTAATTGTGGAGAGGGGCACAAAGATTGCTAGACCCAGCATCGCTTTTGCCATGTCAGACAGCCCTGTGCTTCCCCATGCGCCTTCCAGTGGCAAGACGACTGTGGCAAGAAACCTCAGCTGTGGCACTGCCACACAAGTTTACACTTAAACCCATCAAGTTCCTACCTTTACTTTTTCACCATTTATCTCCACAGTTTTGATCATGAAGTCAACCCCAATGGTGGCTCCTTGACCCGGCGGGAAAAGCCCCTGAAAGGAAACAAGAGTTTCATTGAACAAACTCTAAGTGCCAACAATCCTCACCCTTGTCCACCCTCAGAACTATTCCCCCCTTGCCCCTACCCCAGACACTTATTTCCATCACATTTAGATGCGACATTTCCCCAGCACAAAGGTTACCATAATTCAACCTTCAACACCACAGTGTTTTCCCTGCCTACATGTCCCTTGTCATGCAGGAAGTTGTTGACTTCAGAGGG
>WYDI02000077.1:24551-49123 GCA_009867235.2 Psittacus erithacus
AGAGGGGAAAAGGAGAGGGGAAAAGGAGAGGGGAAAAGGAGAGGGGAAAAGGAGAGGGGAAAAGGAGAGGGGAAAAGGAGAGGGGAAAAGCCTTTCTTCAGTGCAATTGGAAAAGGCAGAGGAAGAGTAGATGAAGAGCGTCCATCCTACTACTCAATGCCTTGAAAGAGGTATGAGCGCACATGTGGTACAAGATGCCTTTGCTCCTGCAGCCTCATGCCTTCCTTCTCTCCTCCACCACACATCACAGCATGAAAAGGCATTTCTGGAAGCTCCCAGTGCTGGGGTCACGTCCGTGCACAGTATTTTGGGAGCAAAGCATGGAGCCAACCACTACCAGTGCCACAGCAATGGCAAAGGCTGGCGTGATGCTGGTGATATGTGATTGCAGCACCATTAAGAAAAGAGCCACAGCAAAATCTCCCCCAGAAAACCCCAGCCAAAGCTTTTTGATTTCTGGTATCCACATCTACAAAGTCATATTGATTCTGGGGCATGTCCATCCCCTACAGCATCTGCACTGCCAAAGCACAACAGCAGAAGTGGCCTCAGATTTTTGCAGTTAACCCTTTGGAGTTGACTGGCTTTACTGACACTGTTACATGCTGGTGGAAAGCTTTAAAGCCATGTGATGTTAAGCACAGAAATTAACAGGGAGGGGGGAAAAATGCTGACAGTTCCTAGTGGAGAGAACAACAAAACTCCTACAACTTATTTTTCACAGTGTGTCATGCAAAACCTTCTCTTGTCCCAGATCACAGAAGCACAGTCCTTTCTCTATCATTCTGCCACCTAAAAAGGTCTGGTGTTTAACAGAAGACACTGGACTTACAGCACAGAACCCAGGTTATTTCATTATCTACTAATGGCAAATAACAAAGAGCTTTGTGCAGCAAGGGATGGGTAGGAGAAGGCACAAAGGTGCACACAAGGAGATGTGCTGGTCCAGAGCACCTCCAAATCAGGAGGAGCTATCCCAGCAGCTTTCAGAAGGGATTTTCCCCCTTCAGAGGGGGATGAGCTTTCTCCAGCAGTACAGCACTAGATGCAGATGTGCTGCTTGTGCCATGTTGCTATAGGTGATGCATGCACCAGAAGTGGGGATAACAATGCACTGGAGCCGTGATGCCAGCAGACCCCTCAGTGCACATTCAAAGCTCCATGCTCCTGTCCCAGTGCTGTCCCCATACCAACATCCATGTCTCAACCTTACCTGAGTGAAGCGACGGACTAAGCAGGTCTTCCCCACACCGGCGTTGCCAATTAAAACAATTTTGAAGAGGAAATCATAATCTTCCATACTCATTTACGCAGCTGCAAGAGAGACAGAGCACAATGCAGTGTGAACCGAGGCAGCGGGGGAATGCCTTTTTATACCTGCTGCACTTTATTCAGACTCCAAATATTCAGAGCAAAGGTCTCCTGGTATGTGTGTGGCTCCTCAGATAAGGAGAAGAGCCCTTCCTGCTCCAAGTCAGGGCATCCACGTAGTCCAACATCAGCTGCTATGAAACCTTGGCCATGTTTCAGCTTTTGCACTGTCTCACCTGAATTGAAGATGCTGGTTCTGAGCTCTCCAAGCCTGAGCCACCATTTCCTATATCTCTCCAAATGTCTGTTTTGCTTCTCAGCTCCAAAGGACAGCATGGACTTTGCCATGTTGTTCAACAGAATCATGTAATCTATTGCTGTCAGGGCAATACCCAGAAGCTCCCCATGAGCTCCTCCTGGTAGGCACTGGGTACCCACAGAGCAGGGCTGGGGCACACGAGGGCAGAACAGATGGGGAAATTAAAATAGTTTTAAAATACAAGCAGCAACATTTGTCTTAAAGACAGAAAGAGCTCACTTGCTAAAATCATAGTACAGAGTGGGGAAACAGTTGGCTGAAGTACATTAAGAGAGGTTTTTAAAGAAGAAATAATAGCGGCTACAGGGAATATTGCTACTCCTATGACAGTTTTCTTTAGTTTTGTGAATATAGCTTGCTTGGCTTAAAGCTGAAATGGGAAGTGGACACAAAGAAGCCTGGGCGTTACTTAGCACACATATTCCTCCCTCAAGTCCAACAGAAGAGGTGGCAGGATGCAGAGGCTGATGTTTCAGCAATGTCACAGGAGATGGGCAGTGTTGCCTACACAGGGTGAGACCTCCAGGGCTTCCTTAGGCCATCTGCAGTATGGGAAGGACTGAACAGATACATGTAGTTTGCTGCAGCTGAGCAAGCTGGGAAGGATGAGTACCCAAACCTCCATCTCCAGTGCACCCAGGGACGCTGCTGACACTGCAGACAAGAGAAGGGGTCTGTAACCTTCCAGAAAAGCAGCAACAGCCACAAGAAATTCAGTTGGAGGCTTCAAGTAGACAGAAAAACCCATAGACAAGGGTGCAGAAGGGCAGTGTCCAGGAAGATTCAGGTATTATATGTGATATCAAAGAACTGTCTTCAAAACTGGACTGGGATAATGGCATAAAAGATGTTAGCAAAGAGAGAGGTTTACAAGCTGTCAGTGGATACCAAGTTAGGTGGTACCTAAGCATCACTATCTAATCCACCAGTACCTATAGATTAGGCACTGGACGAGAGGATAGAGCCCTCTCCCACTGCCTCTAAAGGTCCTTCCTTGGAAGAGTTCATTGTCACATACTAGAAGGCCCCAGCTAAAGACACAGGCCCCATCACTTAGCTGTGATAGGCTTTTAGTCAAACGAGATGAAACTGGAGTCTTGGTCTGCCTGGTAGACCTGATGGCAGCAGGGGTGGAAGACTGACTCAGCTGCTTCATGTCTGTGTGATCCTTGGCCTTTCCAGAAGCCTAAGACAAGAGGGTAACCACAGCAAATCAGTGAGTAACTAATGACGTGCATCACATCAGCAGATGGTCTGCAGGGACACTGCTGAATCACCACATGGACATGTCACTGACACAGCACAGCACTTGCCCTGCAACTGGTTTGCTGAGCTGGGACTACGGTCCCCTGCAAAGTGTCACCAAACAGTAGGAGCCGAAGCTGTCCTGAGGATGCTCTGACCTCACTCCCCCCCTGTCTCTTAATACAAAGAGTGGGACCTTACAGAGCAGCCTCCAAAAATGCCCTTTTTAATTTTCTGGGGTTGTTATTTTGTGTCATCTTTTCCTATCTCATGACTGGCTTTCCCAGAGTGGGACCAGATAACAACAACATTATTAAGACCATGTTGACAGCGCTCTCACAGTGAAGGTTAAATGTTAATACAAGGTTTCAAGCTTTCACACTAACCAACGTGCAGAAAAGCCTGATCATCTACTGAAAGCTATTTCAAGACTAACGAGACTTACTCAGCACTGGATAATTATCCCTGGGATGCTTCAAATCCCAGAGCACATTGCTCCCCCCTTGGAGGGATTTCAGATCTATTACTTGTACCCCAAACAGCCAACGTTCAAATTTATCTTCTTGGGAAGCTTAAAAATAAACTTCCTCAGCAGATCTCTGAGCTCAGAAATGCTAAATGGCTCAGATATACCCTTGGGTTATGTCTGATACCCTTCATTAGACTCCAAGACTAATCATATATGATAATGACCCCAAACGGGAACCAGGAGATGAGCCAAGACCATAAAACAAACAACATAGTGATGAGATTAAATGCCGGAATCAAAGAAACACCAGAAGTAGGGGCGCAGGAGGGGAGAAAGCAAAGGAAGCAGCAAGGAAAAGAGAGAAGTGGGAGGTGGAAGGGGCAGATGAGGTTGAGCATCGCTGCCCTACCACCCCTGTTTACCTAAGATGGTGTTTTTCCCTTTGCTGTGCACGCACACTCTCACCTACCACGCTGTCAGCACTGGAATCGCAACCATTGCAACAGCCACCATTACAACATCTACAAGCAGATATCTTCCAGCCAAGTGACCTTTGCTGCTGACTCAGGCTCACATAACCCTCCCTCTCCCCAGGGAAGATGCGTCTCAACCTCTGCCCGGCTCACCATGGCCAGGGAATGTGAATCTCAGCAATACATCCCACTTGGAATTCTATGCTTTAAAAAGAAATAAATAACACACAGTGCCAGGTTTTGGTTTGTTTTTCTTTCTTTTGGGTTATTTGCGTTTTGGTTTGGGTTTTTTCCCCTTTCTGTTCTATTGTATTGGCAGGCACAGGGCTCTGCTGTGCATCCCTGCAGTGGTTTAAAGTGTTAGTGCTGCAGCTGTCTGTCCCACCCTTTGGCAGAGACAAGACCCTGCAGCAAGGGATGGGACGGGATGCATGCCTGTGCCTCGGTCACCCCTCACCACATTTGTTTAACACAAACACGGCTGGCTCCAGCACAGAGACATGCTCTGTGATGAGATGAAGCAGAAGCAGAGCACGCGGCTGGTAGCAGGGCAGAAACCTGGCTTTCACAGCTGTTTCTCCCAGTTTATACAGCTCACATCCCAACCAGTCTCCATGGCTCATGATCCACCTGGGCTGTCCCCACCAGCCTCAAGGGGATCAGTTCTGTAGGGGTTTATGTCCTTTGTGTCACTACTCTGCTCCACTACATCATGCAGCCCCTGCATGGTCACTGGGGGCAGGAACAAGGAGCCAGGAGAGGCAAATCAAAGTGGGGTAACCACTTAGAGAGGTGGTCCATCAGCAGGGGTGAAACTGAAGGATGGCAGGATGTGTTTTAGGCTTAGCTGGTTTTCTTTGCTTGGGCAAGACAGCACAGTGAATGCTCTTAGTATTTTTCAATTATTAATTCCAATTCAACCCAAAGACTGGTGAGATCCACTCAAAACAAAAGCACAGGGGCCAAGGGCTTTCACTTCTTCTCCCCCCAACCCATGCAAGCTTGTCCAAACAAGCTCCAGCTCCTATGGATAAAGGATGTGCAGAAGCCACAGGCTGCTTGCCTGTGCACCCAGCACTGATGCAAAGGCAGACACAGATCAGTCCTTCCCACTTCTCCCAGTGTTCTTATTGCTGAAAACCCTCCCATAGCACAGTCAGCAGGACTTGGTCCTCTGTTTCATCCTGCTATGGGCTCTTCTCTTGGAACGACTGATGAAGGAGAAAGACACACTCCATCTGCTTCTCCTGTTCACCACAAGCCACAAGGCAAGGAGTTCTCTGTAGTAAATATATATCATAGAATCACAGAATAGGCTGGAAGGGACTGTAAAGATCATCTATATCCAGTCCCCTGCCATACGCAGGGAGGGTTGGAATATATACTTCAGGTAATACAATATCCAGCTATGTTGTAGTTTGTTCCACTACATGATATCCTCTCCCTGCATTTGTTACATTCACCTCTCAGTTCTCCCTGACCCACTTTAACAGTGTTTATCACCATCTTTACCAATTATTTTACCCTTTTGGAGTGTTTTTTCACCCCTTAAGTTTGGATGGGCATCTGACCTGCTCCAACCATGCCATGCTCAGCCTCTCTGGTTGCCAACTAAGCGGTAGGAACACAATGCAAAGGTTCAAATACTACCTGGGAGACATGAATTACTTTGTACTGATCAAGTTCTCCTTCAAATGTGTGAAACCACTTATTCTGCCAGCCCAACACCAGCTTTTGCACCAGCACCAGTCCTTGCACAAAACAACCATCAAGTGTGAGTGAGGTTTTTAGCTCCCTTGACTCCTTTGCTCAAGGAACACTTTCCACTTCTAGGCGTGATCACAGCAGGCTCTATGAGGATGATTTTGCCCCAATTGTTTTGGCTCACGGAGCCAAAAGTGGAGTGGGATACTTCAAAAGCACAAGCCTTTGCCAGTCAACCACAAGGTGTGCCAATGTCTGCCTGTCTTTAACCCTCCCTGAAGATGACAAGACAACGTGTGCTCAAGAAACACTATGGGCAGCATCTATCTGAAGTCAAAACCCTTTTATGTCTAAAAGAATGTTTTGGCACCTTCTCCACACTGAACCCCCCAGGTCCCTCAGCCGTTCCCCATCACACTGTGCTCCAGGCCCTGCACCAGCTCCATTGCCCTTTTCTGGCCCCGCTCCAGAACCTCAATGTCTCTCTTGTAATGAGAGGCTCAGAACTGAACACAGGATTCAAGGTGCAGCCTCACCAGCGTCAAGCACAGGGGGACAATCACTGCCCTTGCCCTGCTGCCACACTATTGCTGATGCAGACCAGGATATTGTTGGCTTCTTGGAAGCCTGGGCACAAGTTGCTCATGTTCAGCCGCTGTTGACCAACACCCCCAGGTCCTTTTCCATGAGCAGTTTCCAGCCACTCTTACCCAAGCCTGTAGTGTCCCATGGAGTTGCTGTGGCCCAGATGCAGGACCCAGCACTTTGCCTTACTGAACCTTATATCATTGGCCGCAGCCCATCGATCCAGCCTGTCCAGATCCCTCTGCAGATCCCTCCCTATCCTCCAGCAGATCAACACTCCCACCCAGCTTGATGTCATCTGCAAACTTACTGAGGATGCCCTCAATTCCCTCATCCAGGTCATCAATAAAGACATTAAACAGGTATTACTGGCCACAATACTTAGCCCTGGAGGACACCACTTGTGACTGGAGCTAACTCTATTCACCACCACACTTTGGGCTGTGCCATCCAGCCAGTTTTTTCATCCAGTGAAAACCTGTGTAAAATAAACCCCAATCTATCTACAGCTGCAAAGGCTTCCCCACAATTAGAGATAAGGACTGAAATTACATCAGAGCTCCTTGCTTAATAATTTGCACCTCAGCTCTATCCCACCTCATTTACAACTTGCTGCTTCAATTAGACACAGAGAAGGATCTGCAGCCTCTTCTACCTGCTGGACCATGCCAGTAGGTCAGGGTGAGCTCTGATGTGTTTATACAGTTCTTAATGAACAAGAGTTTTCTGTTCATCATCCAACGGCTATAACAACAATAAACTCAATGTCTCAGGTTCAAACAGCAGCAGTTTTGTACACAGATATTCTACTGATCACACACACCGTATGAGCAAGGAAATTCAAAGCTAGGGCTGATATTTAAAGGAGAAGATTATTCCTTCTGGGCCAGAAAACTGCTGGGAATTCAGGTGTGGACATGCTGCTGCATTATATAATTCAGGATAAAGTATTTCCATCTCCAAAGCAGCTGCCAGCCCAAGCAGCTCACACTCCTCTGCATACAGGCAGCCTGGATTTCCTTCTGCTCCTTTGCCCACCTTCCTCACTCATCTCTACAAGGTTTAATTTCACATCCATTCACACTGGAAAAATAAAGACACTCCATCCCTATGACAGCCTGGATCACCCATGCCCCTGGTGCTGGCGGCAAAGCTACAAGCCCATAGGATCCATGCTGTCAGCTTGATGCAACATTAAAACTCCAGGGATGCCGCTCCCAAATTCAAGGGAGAAGGATTTATTGCAGGCGCCCAGGGCAGAGCCTGGCATTTCCCATCTCCTCCCATCACACTTGCTGTTCCAGTTGAGCAATATCCAGTTGCCTGTGCATTGGCAATGCTAAATGTTCCTCTTCACCAGGGATGGTACCCCAGAGGAAGGGAGGAGGTTCCAAATGCAGAAATACCATGTCCCTGAGTGTGACTTCCCAAGCAGAAACACAGCAGCTTTTATTCCACACACATCACCTACACACTATTAGTGCAAACACCTCCATAGTGCATCAGGCTAGCAGTGTGCTCACACTACCACTGACAAATTCAAGCTCAGTAAGCCCATCCAATGCTTCCAGAAGGCATAAAGCAACTACACACACAGTGCAGGGAGGTGGGGGAGCTTCCCCACGCACAGTATCCCCATCAACATTGGCTGACCTGCTGCCAGTCATTCAAAAGTCTAGACACATTTGAAGAGAGCAAATTGCATCCAATCATACCAGCTGGGAAAGAGCAGTATGTTATGAAAACCTCAGCCCTACCCTATTTGGAGAGATTCCTGTTCCTCAGCCCTTTGCATAGGGTATTTCTCTTACAGAAACCAAGGGAGCTGAATAGGTACAAGTTCTCATGTACCACAGGTATGTTTTATCTCAGATATATTTCTATAAGCAACAGAAAAACTAAAGCCAAGGGGTTTTGTACCGATGACCACACAGCTCTTCCCATTACCTTCTTTGCACCAGAGATATTTTGCAGCTTATTGGACAGCTTTGATCAGGACATGGCTCATGTTAGTTGGCCTCCAGGAGCTTGTGCAGTGCTACAGAGGAAGGCATTGAGCAGTGATTACAGGTGCTTCACCATAAAACAAGCAGGTAAATCCAGCATCAGTACCATCCCAAGTAAGAGCCTGGAGCAGGAGCTCTGCTTTACTGGGCAGACTGAGCTCAGAAGAGCAGGATGCTCATCTGTGATGCCTGTGCTCAACATGAGAAGGCCCTGCCTTGCTCCAGCCCATAGCTGAACACCATCTCTCCTCAATTCTAGAGATAACTGATTGCAGACTGCCCTCCTCATCTGCTTAATGGTGGGGGTTATAAGTCTCACACTCAGGAGCAATCTGGATTTTCACAAGTTCCTGGCATCCCCTGATTGAAAAAAGGTTTTGTGTCCATGCTATCCACATCTGAGTCAAGTCTTCTGGGGGACTTTGCTAATGCTGGTGTCCAGAACAGCATTAACACACATTGTTAACCATCTTTTGTTGGGTGGTGTTTGTGTTGGACACATCCTTGAGGAGCTCAGTGCTACCAAAGGCTCTTCAGAGGAGAGACCCAGCAAGTCTGTCCTGCGTCCGCATTTAACCTTACCACCTCCTGATGGGAGGAGAGACTCGGCGACGTTTGTAATGCACTTTGGTGCTGGGAATGGTCATGGGAGTACAAAATATCGTATTCAGCAAGCATATGATATCATGCAGTTATATTCCATCACATAGATCTGGATTGAGTCATTAATCAACAATGATGCTCCTCACACAGATGACCTAACCAGATTCCTGCATTAGTTAGGAAAAATGAGATGCACATATGCAGAGCACTTGCAAAATAACAGATACAAAATTAATTTCTTTAGGATTGAAAACAAATAATGCTGATAATGAACGACCACAATGCAGCAATCATGTCTGACCAAGCCACACACCAGCAGCGGCACACCCAGGATACAAACCATCTTCCAAGCATAAGGACAGCCCCAAACTCCCATTTCCTGCCAAAATCTGGGTTCTGACTTCAAAAAGAGGCAGTGCAACCTTAACACATGTTTTTATAAGTATCTCTTAAGACATGCCTGGACATGGAGACCCAGCGCTGCATGCTCAGAACAGCGCTTGGTTTGATCACGTTATAGCCATACAGTCATGCCATCACCAAGCTGTACATGCTGCAGCAACACATTTTTGCATGGAAGTGGTTAAAGACTCAGCCAGCACAGCAGACACAGGCTGTCTTCCAAGCATGGAAAACTGCGCTGCCAGAAATCCAGCCAAAAATGCTGCTATGTGCACTCAAAAACAACAGACTCTTCCTGAAGGGAAAGAAAAAAGTTAAAATTACAGCCAAGCATTAACTGGAATGTGTCTTGCACAGAAAAAGCCAGCAAAGCTTCCTAAATCCGTCTCTCTACAACGGGAAATAAAGCTCCCGCACCAAGGGCTGATCCACTGAAATGGGGAAACCCATCAGGACCTTAGGTGGGAATTCCTCTGCCTTTAGAAAGGAGGTGCAGGATCAGGATGAACCTAAATTGCTCCCAAAAGATGGGCAAGGCTTTGCACAGCCTGCACAGAGGCAAAGAAACAATTCACCCTTGGTCTAAAAAGAAAAGCTTATGCTCGTCAACCAGGTAGAAGGCAAAGAAGTCTCCTGACGCTGAGCTGGCACGAGTTTAGGTGACATCATGGTCACACGTGGAGCAGTTTTGACCCTCAGTAGCAGGGTTCTGATAACACACTTGCACGATTAGGCAGTGCCACACTGTTCTGAAGAAGTACAAGACAAGCTGTTATAACTAAAGTATTCCAATAAAATATTTACAAGAACATCATGACTCACATGAGGCTTCAAACTCAAGTAAAATCAAAGCGTGTCATTAACCAGTGACATAAAGCCCATAAATGTATTGTGAAATATGAATATGTACATTAGACTGCATGGGTTACAAAAGCAAGAGAATTTTCTTGGGTTTTAGCTAGAATGACATGTCCTGCTGCCACTGACCATCTTGTTTTCATTGTGCCAGAGACTGTGGTTTGAACAAAATAAAACATTTTGCTAATAAGGTTTTGTTGTGCAAGAATGCTTTTTAATCAAAACCATAATAAGCAGTTATTTCCACCTCTTAGTTTCTGCTTAAAGAAGCTTGTGGTTTACTGGGATTTACATCACTTCACCATCAAACATAGCAGAAGTAACAATTCAACCTCTCATCTAATCTTGCTTTCACATGCCTGAAATCAGTGTCCAGAGGGCTGTGTTTGATACCCTGCAGCTTGGGCTGCAAGGTCCATACGACACCATGTATGATGCTCCTGCGCCATGCCATGTTCAAGGCCAGGCTGGATGGGGCTTGGAGCAACCTGCTCCAGTGGAAAGTGTCTCTGCCCATGGTTGGAACTGGATGAGCTTTAAGATCCCTTCCAGATCAAACCAGTCTTGAAAGGAGCTCAGCTCTTAAATAGCACCTCTCATGCATTTCATGTCACAGCACAAAGTGCAGTGAAGAAGCCTCCTCAAGACAATTGCTTGAAGGAGCTTTCTCCAGGAATGGGTTCAAAGTTATTAGGGCTATTATTTGCACAGTGCAGGTAACCCACCTTCAATCACCTGCTTGCATTTGGATTCTATGGGGCAGCATCTTCCTGGTGCCTCATGAGGAAGGCTGGCATCCCCGGGCCAAACTTTGATGCATGCTCCCTAATTCAGGAACACAACCTGATACTACAGAGTAGGACTCTAAAGAGAAAAGGTGGGGTTTGATGGGTTTTATTTTAACATACATAAGGAAACAAAGAAGTGACCCTGTGCTCCAGCTGGAGGCTCCCATGTGTGCAGCATCACCCAGCCACACAGGAGCTGTGCCACCACAGCAGGAAAGGTGGCAACACCACACCTGCTTTCAGGAAGGACTTCTGCCTCTGTTATGCTATTTAAAGGAAGGTTTCTCCTCCAGATATTATAGCTTTTTTGAACATGAAGTGATGGCAGAATAAAACAGAGTTCAGTGTTACATACTCCTGTTAAAATGGCACAGGCAATGCAATAGCATTGGCTATTTAAATCCTCACATGAAGGAGATAGGGAAGATGCCGGAGCAGCTGAGGGCAGCATGGGGAAGCTCACATCTCCCATGTCCTCACTCCCTCCAAAGATGAACTTGAACTCCCAAACCAGAACGTCCTAGATCAAGTTTGAGGTGATGGGTCCAGGCTCTTCCTAGGCTGCTTATTACCCCAGTGCTCCACAGTTCATCACCTCCAATTTCCAGATGGGAAGCACATAACACATATACCTGTGCACCCAAACATGTGCTTCCACTTCCTAACAAAACTGCAGCACCAGTGCAAGTGGTGTCCATCAAAAAGTGCTCTCATTTGATGGAAACCCCTCAGCTGGGATCAGCCAGCCCATCTGGCAAGCAGCTGAGCTGATGGGAAGTCTTCCTTGCATCCCTGTCCGCAATGAAACACCGCAGCACAGTTTCAACCACAAGAATCTGCCAAAGAAGCAGATGTTTCATGAAAACAAATGGTTCAGAGAGGGAAGAAAGTGGAGATAATAAAGACTTGGGTGTAGTTTTAGGGCTGGTTTAAGCTGGTGTAAGCCCTGCTGCCTCCCAGAGAGAAGGTTACCAGCCCTGCCTGCACCCAGTACCCTTCCAGCTGCAGGAGGGACCCGATCCAGATGGGAATCCTAATAATCTACCCCAAATCCAATTTAGGGTGGGATAATAGAATTGGATTTTACAGCCCAAATCCCAGAATTCCATTTTTGTAAAAGTATCTTTATTCTAACTAGTATATTTATAATGGTAATTTAATGTCATGGCTACTGAGTAAGATTTCTATGAGGATATTGCAGATCTTTTCATAAAGAGCACTATTCATGTCCTGGTTATATTTTAGCTCACATGCTAACACGTAGCCTGTTCTCAGTTCCTCTTTATAGTTTCAGGTGATTACAGGACTTTTCACTGCCCTAAACCACTGCAAAAGTACAGTTACTCATCTAGGGCAGTTATCTGCTGTTAAAACCTCATTTCAGCCTCAGGCCAGCTGCAGTTCAAGAGACTGCATGGGTTGAGTTTGACACTAAAAGAAACCCCGAAAAGCAAAAAAGCAGCTCTTTAGTGGAAGGTTTCAGCTCTGGCCTCCTGCACTGCAGGGACATGACTCAAACAGCTCACCTAAAAGCCTGGAATCCGGGAAAATAATTTAAACCAAAATGTGCTCCAGGAGCAGGGTCTTTGAGATTTACTATTTAGAGCTGCAGCAAGGGGTACCTTTGAGGACTAAAGCAGGCAGGCTCCCCCTAAAGCCAAGCACTGCATGTGCATGCACGCACATTAAATGGCCATCATGTTGGTGACAACAGCTCTCTAGCTCATATAAATCACGTCTTCACCTCTGCACACCTCTACTCCCCATGTCCAGCTACACAGGTTAATAAATTATCACAGAGATTTGCATTTGGAGAGAAGCTGATGGCTCAACTGCAGATTCTGCAGCATCAACATTCACCCTTTCGATGCTGTCAATGGTCATCAACGCTACGGCACAGCTCGAGATCTACAAGGCCTACAAGGATGCTGGAGAGGGACTCTTCATCAGGGACTGCAGTGATAGAGCAAGGGGTAACAGGTTCAAACTTAAACAGGGGAAGTTTAAATTGGATATAAGGAGGAAGTTCTTTACTGTGAGGGTGATGAGGCACTGGAATGGGTTGCCCAAGGAAGCTGTGAATGCTCCATCCCTGGCAGTGTTCAAGGCCAGGTTGGACAGAGCCTTGGGTGACATGGTCTAGTGTGAGGTGTCCCTGCCCACGGCAGGGGTGTTGGAACTGGATGATCTTAAGGTCCTTTCCAACCCAAACCATTCTGTGATTCTATCTCTGCTCAGAAATATGTTCCCATCACAAATATGATCTCTCAGGGCTTTTCCAATTTAGACATTGCTGTGTTATAGATCTCCCCACAAAAAAACACAGATTCTCCTTTACAACTACTGATCTCCTGGCAGCAGCTTACTGAAGTTTTGACCTCTTTAGGACTAACATTAGGAAGCAGGAATTCATTTCCTTTAGTTTACAGGCAGTGGTCCAACCTTCATAGCAAATGATGCCAACATGACGTGTGCAGCCTGGGCAGTGCTGTCACTGTCCAGCTAGGGACCTTCAAGTTCACAGCTGCATGGTCACGGGGACAGAACTTGGCACATCATCATCATGTTTGTGACCATTTATTTTTATTCCTTAGCAACAGAGCAGCTCATGGGGCTGGGTTTTGGGTTTGCTTCTTGTGCTGGGTCTATATTTGGCACCCTGAGGAAATTCCTAAGCAGAAGATAGCAATTTTTAAGAGAGGATAAATGCTGGCACTCGAGCTCTGCTGACAGTAACACCACCACCCCCAGGCTTTCAATTAGAGTGAAGTGCTCAGACCAGGAGCCAGCTGGAGTCCTCATATGGACCAGGCATCAAGAGTCGTGCCCATCACACCTTCCGTTCACCCAACCTTGCCCCAGCATAATAAGAAAAGATTTATGGGCTCATAAAGCTGTTTGTATCAACATCTCCAAGGCTCTGAATATCATCACTGTTCAGCAGCACTGATGGATCCCATGATGGTTTTTGTCCTGTGAAAGCCAGGACCCCTCAGCACTAGCACTGCCTCAAAGAGACTTTAGTACAATGCAGTGATTCTGAACTAAGGCAGCGTTCTTACCATAAATCATGGAAGTATCAATATCCCCAAGCCCTCTACAGCTCCCAAGCAAGCATGCAAATGAAATCCTGCCTAATCAACATGAGAAAAACAAATAACACCTGATGTTGCCCAACTCTGTTAGCAACATGGCCTTAAAAAATAGAGATTTAATCATAGGAAGGATAGAGAAATCACACGGCTTTGCAGTTTCACTGGTTGTCATGGCAAACGAAAATCCCTGACTCTGACTTGTGTGTTTTAGAGGAAAGGAGACACAAAAATGCCCTTTTTTAAGACTAGAAAGGAATGTTTTCCTAGTGAACCCGCTGCACACTCTATCTAAACAGCTGCTCTCTCCCAGGGAAAATGTTTGCTGTTTCTCACTGAGCAGCTCTCAGGGATTCAGGCTATTCAGCCCCAGCAGACATTCAGGCGCGGGTAATGAGAATCATGTGCTTGTAGACGTGGTGACTTCTTGCCTGCCAAAGGGAGCCTGAACTAGCTACACGGGGGTCTCGGCTCCATGGCAGCTCCACCACCGGCTCCCTGGGAAGCTGCTGGCACAGCGTGACCGGAGGAACCTGGCAGTGGCACAAGTCAGCTCCCCTGCTCCAACACTCAGCATCAGTTCTTGCCACGTGTCCAGTAATGAGAGTTTCTTCCTGTGTTCTCAAAGCAAGCCAAAACCATGGGTATTCGTGTGAGGTTTAATCTGGCAGGTAACAACAGCAAAGACACCCTCGTGTTTGCACAAACGGAGGCAAACAGTTTGCACCCTGCCCACACGACCAGCACCACACACCTTCCATAACTATAGATTTTCTGGATATAGGAGGGAGATAATTTGGCTATAGCTTCAGCAGCAGGTCCCCAGAGAGCCTGCTCCTTTCAGCCACACTGCCTTCTGGTTTTGGCTGCGTACTAAGAATCTGGGAAAGGAGGCTTCCCACGCGGCAGATCTACAATACTCATTTCATCACCGGGTCTTATTTGGTTGGTTTAGCCTCCAGCCCTTCCCCTTCTGCAACTCCAACACAAGGGCTTTTATCTAGAAAGAACAACAGGACCCTAAGGAATAATGTTTATTGTATGATGTTGTAAGTGATTCTCCTCAGTGGTTAGGGAGTTTCTTCTGCCACCCCCATCAGCTGTGATTGCACAGGGGGGACCACAAGTTGCTCAACCACACACGTGTGGCTGGCTGGAAAGCAGCCCCTTCTCTAATGAAAGCCACAATCTCCTTCCCTTATATTCCCCAAAAAGCAGCTGTGTATGAAACTGCACCACTGCACTTTTAAGTGTGTACATATGTACACCAAGGACCATGTCCTACCAAAGTCACAGACCTCAGCACTGCAGAGCCTTCATCACAATCATAAACCATGCTCCTCCCCAGACTTCATCCACAAAACTGAGCCACGACCAGGGATGCTCATGCAAATTAGCTGAAGATAACACAAGGACAGCTAGTTTGGATCCTTTATCTTTTGGATAGGAGGCAGAAGGAAGGAGATTCATCACCATAATCCTCTCTGGCTGGGCTGTGCCTGCAGGACTGCGGGTGAGACACTGACCTTCTCATCTACAGCCCGCACATACCAAAAGGAGGTCACTTCGTATTGAGCACGAGATAAGACTTCCACAGTAACTTTTTCAGCTCAAACAGTGAATTGTTTCACCGGCCTCCTACATTAACCCTTACCCACACTGCAAAGCTGTAACACTGCTGAAGTTACTGGCAATGCAATTGCAACCCAGGGGACAAGGAAACACAGCTCTTTCACCCAGGCAATAAGCCAAACCCATAGAAACAATCGTTCTGCATAGGGCTCCAGCCAGAGCATCCCTCAGCATACAGGTCCTGCAACATCCCTTCCCTGCAAGGATTGATGGCTTGATGGTCAGTTTGTGGTCCAGAGCATTTCTGGATTGTTATGAACACGGGGGGATGCAGGGAGGGATGGGTAAAGGAGAAAGCAAAGGGCAAAGTGGAGTTAAGAGACAGGCTCAGAAAGAAAAAGGAAAACAAAAGGAAAACCAAAACCAAGCAAGAATAATTCTCTTTAAGGTATTACACTGGAGCTGGCTCACACTGTGGGACATCACACAGTTTAACTCTTTGAGTTGAAAGGATGTGACAGAGCAAATGGTTTTCATTCCGACCAGAAGACTTTGCCCCGAGGCTAATGCCAGCTGGTTACCCTCAGGTGTTCCAGATCTTGACACATAATCCTGAAGGAAAGGTGTTTCAGTCATAAAAAAAAAAAGACTTCGTTAGCAGCATCTTACATACATACATAGTCTGACACTGCCCTTTAGAATACACCTTATCCAAGGAGAGGGCACAAGCCAGACTGTGCTTTATGGCGATGTGAAGCATCTCGTTTGCTCACTCCATGTATTTCTCCAGTTCTACACAAAAATATTTGGACTGCCATCATTTGTCCTTTAAAATAATGGTCAGCCTACCCAGAAAGACTACATGTCATTCAAAAATCAGCATACAGAAGGCATTTTCATTTGGTGAAATACAGAATTCCCTCTTCATGTTTCAATTTGTCATTTACCAAATTCAAGCGCTGCCTTCCTGCCCCTAGCACAGCACATTCCCATCCAATAGAAAGCAATGCATAAGCACCCGCTCCTATTGCACAGCACGTTGTCATCGGTTATAAACAGAATCCATGTCTAACACAGCTCATCTAAAGCTGAGAAAGGACTTCCAGAGAAGTTCTATATTTATTTCTAGTCCGCTCCATATGTATTTCTATACTACATGTGACTGAAACTGGATATCCAGGTCTGTACCACAAATCACAGAACTGATGACTTTCTTGTGCATATCATCCTTTCAGCAGGGAAAAAAAGCCTCAAAAGGTTGTCCTGGTTTCGGACAAAGATAAAGACCAACTAAAAGTGAGAATATAAGATGACTTTTTGGGTCCCTATGCAACAGTCGCTATATGTACTGCTCTGAAGTGTCACTATAAGACCAAACCCATCCATCCTGTAAAGCTCTATGCAAGGAACTTTTGCAGACACACTCAGACTTGAAAGCAGATTTAAGAAGTCAACCGTTCTCTCTGAAAACAGAGGGTTTGCAATGACTTGTACAATTTTATTGCAGTGAGCTAACTCCAACAAGAACAAATTCCAGCTTTGAATCACCTTTTCAAGGTACTCTCTTCTCCAGTTTATTTAGTTTCTCTTCAAGAGAAACCTTCACTCTTAATACGTGCTGCTGCTCCCTTGCAGCATAAGCACAACCTCTGCAATAGCCATGCGCAGAACAACTTAAGTTGAGCCAGCTTCAACAGCTGGATGCATGCATGACAGAAAGCAGAAGAGAAGCTGCAGCGGTGGTGAAGAATCCAGGCAGGGTAACAAGGCTTGCAGAACTGGCTTCATCTGGACTGGGGTATTTGCTGAGCTGGCAGTACTATGAATTGCTACAGATGATGGTGAAAGGAAACAAGCTGTAGCTGTAAAAATCTAGGTTTAAAGGAAAAAAGAAATGATTTAAAGAAACTGTGAGGCAAATTTGGGTTAGAAATATAAAAAGGGAGAAGTTATTGGATGAAACAGACAAAGAAAAAGGAAGCAGAGAAGGATACAGGATGAATCTGGGATAAAGACGTCTAGGCAGATGCTGCTGGAGCACCAAGGCATTAGCCCAGCCAGAAACACTGAACAGAGGAGCATTCGTGTCCAGCGCAGCAAAACAAGGGCAGGGGAAATGCAGCCCACAGGGGACAATGGGAAGAATAAACTGGCAAGAATGATTCCCAACCCTGGAAGGCCACCTGCCAGCTCCCTACAGAGACAAACTCGGGAGCTTTAGGGTTTCCAAACTGCAATGGAGATGTGTTTTTTGTTGAGACTGTGCCCTGGAATCTGAATTTAAACACTGAGCACAAATGGGGTTTGAGTGCAAACCTCAAAGCCAGACTTAAACAGCAGTCACTACAAGCCCAGCTAACACATCCATCTAATAAAACATGCATTTGTAAGTCACAAATAGGCTTTGGGTTCACTGTCAAAAGCACAAAACACCACCGACAATCAGGGAAAATTAGGTATTAAGTGTCAAGTATCCCCATTTGTGCTGCAATACAAGGAGACGGGTTTGAGCATTGTTTTGGCATAGAAACATAGGTTGACTTGCGGCAAAGACAAGTGCTCCACATCAGAAAAAAGCCTTTGTAGACTCGGGAGTTAAGAACTTCACCTCCAGTGGGGAAATCCAAGTTTCCACTGCCGGCTCACTAATCCACTGCTTTGGTTCACAGCTCTATTCCCGCTGCTCTGCAGTAGCCTCACATACTGCCCTGGGTTACTGCTGGCAGCTCCAAGTTCTCATGTCAATTGCTTTGAGTTTCCTTTCTTGGCGACCAGTAATCTCTCTTCCCCTTCCCACAGATCTGGGTAAAGCACTGAATGAGACTTCCCAGGTATAATGCAGGAGTTGCAGATAACAAGGATCGCACAGAAAGCATTTCTTTGTACATTTACTATACTTACGCAGCCAGTGAATACAGTGCAGCCCTCTTAAGAGCAGGTCTGTGTCCTCTTATGTCTGCCCTAAAGCAAAATAGCGTCCAAGAATGGTCGCGAACATCATCCCCTTCACCCTTAATACAAATACACTATTGGGACAGATCCAGACTCCGATTATGACGAGCATGTAGGGATTAGGAATCCACCATTAAATACAGAATTAAATTACTCAGTCATCATGCTGTTATAGGACTACAACCAATAATTCAAACATGTAACTAACCCAAACATCAGTGGGTTACTTAAGAGCACAAGGGGACTGTTACAGACCCTATGAGTGTGGCTTTTCTGCTTTGCTCACTTCTCAGACTGTTCTTCTCCCTTCTGTTATTGGCTACTTGTTGGTACCTCTGTGTGCATGATTTGAGTTTTCTTTGAATGAGGTTGCACAGACTCCAACAACAAATAAGAGTTGTGCTTAGAGAGAATATACCACATTTTTGGGGGATCTATCACACTGAAAGAGGCTTGTTGCATTTTTAAAAGGTCAGAGTTACAACTCGAAAGCTTTATTCAGTATTTAACTATTGCATGGAGCGAGTATCCAAGCACACATTCCACCGCATGCATGCCCATATGTACATCCTTTAAACTGTAAATGGAGAGCAAGTTGTGCATAAACAGTACATACATTTCCCCCCTCTCCTCATCATTAAGAGTAACTTTAAATCTGTATCATGATAACAAGGTTACAGCTACCAAAATAGAGAATTCTTTCTTCTAGCTTCTCCTACCCACTCCAAGGTGCTGGAGGAAAGTAACCCATGGTGGCACAGCCTTCCCTTGGGGGTCTTCACTGTTTCTTCATGCAGACAGACCACATTCCTCTGCCCAAATTCTCCCCTAGTCACTAATGCCTTAGTGCCACCTGCACCCCCAGAGTCCAGTAGAAACACTTTCTGTCCTAATTTAACATTCTGCAGGCAGAATGAACTGGTAAAGCTGGTGGGAAATGGGTGACCAGCAAGGAAATACTATTTTTTCCTTGTTCTTCAGGTTGGAAGACTCCTGGAGAGCAAAAGCAGCTCTAAAGCTCCAGTAGCCAATACTTATCTAGGAAGATTCCCAGCTTAAACCAGATATCATCCACTTCTTAAACCCTCTCCTCTCTTTGCTCCAGAGGAAGGCTCTTCCCTCCCCAGCCAGCAGCTTCACTGTTCACACATGAAGAACTGGCTTAATCTCTATTGGAAAGAGAGCTCTTTCCTGTGGAACAGCATCAGTGAAGCCTTCTAAAATAAAATCCCTTCAGGATTAAACCAAGAAAGCATCCCCTCACAACTCAGTTATTGCCATTGTCTCTCTCTGCCATTGACAGATCTCATCTTGGATCACCAGCACCCCTGTAAAAAAAGAATCCCATCAAAGGAGAACCTTCCCAATTTTCCTTATTTACATCTTCGGGGTTTCCTGTTGTTCTTCATTCCTTGGCTTCCTCACCCCTCATTATTACTTTTAGCATTCATTTTACAGCCTACCCTACGTCCCACTAATTGCCTCTAACGAAAGCAGCAGTGTCAGTCATTCCCTCCCTCATGTGTGGCCAGATCTCCTTGCAAACACCCACTCAGCTTTCCTCTGCTCATAAATGCTGCTGTTACCTGGCCTTTCCTTGCATCTTTTGTGAGCATGACCTTTTGTCACCCACTAGAAAGTGCTGAGCTCTGATCTCATATGGAAGCTGTGCTTTGTGTTCTCACAGGATGCAATGATGGGCTATGGGATGCTGCAGCAACACACGGCAGCAAGAGGCAGAAGAAAGGATCCTGCCCTTCATTTAAAGCAGCAAATCCCTCCTCTTGAGGCTTATCCAGCTGTTCCTAAATGGAAATGTCAGGCTGTTACTCCCATGCCACTAATTTTCCTCAGGGTCTGATCCACAGAGAATGGCAATCCCTCCGGGCTCAGTAACTCTGATAGAAAGTTGAAGCATGTGGCTCAGGTTTCTTGCAAAAAGCAGAGTAGGGAATTGTGAGGACGGATTTGAAGTGTTATGAGATGTGATTTTGATATTTACAGGGACTTCTGTGCCTGTTCACACACAGAAGCAGAAGTGCGATGGAGAGCATCTTTACTTTCCCAGAAACAGCAAAAATGCCATTATGAGCTTGTCCTTTACAAGAGGACAAATGACACCAATCATACATTGAGGCACACAGGGACCCACTTCATGGTTAGATGAATTGATAAATGTTCTTCTTTTAAACCAAAATTTGGAGAATAATATGTCAGAGACTTCACCAAAGCCCTCAAATGCTAAACAAGCCTCACAATATAACCCGTACATGTCCTTCGCCTTCTGAGAACAACCCACACTCCTAGCAACGCATCTCACACATGAGAAATCCAGCTAGTTTCAGTGTACAGCTTTTTCCAAGTATTCCTATGTACTATAACACATTAATAATCAACACATCCTCCCTTTAAAAAAGACACACAAGTTACAAGCCCTTCCTTCCCAGGAGGAGATAGATGGTGATTACAGGAAGGCGTTCTCCATAGCAATTCTCTTCCTAAATCACACCAATTGCCTTGTCCATTTGAAAGGTGCATTTACTATATCAGAATTAAAAAAGACCCTTATTATTAGCAAGAGCTGAACCATTAGCCATCAAAGCTGTTTGCATACTGGACATGTTATCTTTCCTTGCACAGCACTGCTTGAACTCCTATAACACCTTCCCAGACAAAGTGCCATTAACATGCAAATGAGAAGTTCACACTCCTCCTTCCCAGTCCTGCTGGAGATGGTGCACAATTAAAGTCATAAAGAAAGGTAATGGAAGAATTAAAACAAGGCAGGTTGGCTACACATGTCACAGTAATGCTTGCAAATCAGTCTGGCCTCTAATTACCACACCATGTCCAGGAGGAATCGATTACAGCAATACAGATGAATGGGATCCTAAACTGAAAAACATACAAGATTAAACATTAATACAGTCATTGACTGTTATCAATATATATTTAATGAAAGGTAAGGCCTAGCAAAATATAGGATTGATGGGGTTTTAAATATCTAAAGACCAGAATCCTGGACACAGAGGTTTTAAAATGGTCCCAGCAACGTAACATATCAAAACTATAAATTCATCCACAAGGCTATAACTATACTTTGTGATTTGTTTTTATTGTAAAGATTGGTGTAAGCATGGAGC
The DNA here is from genome assembly GCA_009867235.2 of Psittacus erithacus. NCBI lineage: Eukaryota > Metazoa > Chordata > Aves > Psittaciformes > Psittacidae > Psittacus > Psittacus erithacus. The sequence continues at coordinate 46,074 of WYDI02000077.1, forward strand.
CAGGAATGAAGCCAAGCCTCAAACTGTGCTCCATTGACTACTGAGGTCTCCATTGGCCCAAGCTGCTTCAAACAGCAATACTGGATTACTCAGATCAAGCCTAAAGATGATAGAACACAACCTCTTCTCTACACCAGGCAAGCTTTGGATAAGCAGTGCCAAACAAGCATGTGAATTCAACAAGTTCCTCTCCCCTTGAAGTGTTATACATACTTTAGAGTTCAACTTTAACCTTATTTTCTGAGGAAAACAAGTTTTTGCAACCATCTAGCCTGGCCAACAGGCTCCAAAGTAACTGAAGGAAAGACTTTTAGCAACATTACAAAGACAATATTGGTTCTGAGACCTTGAAGCATCAGCACTCAGACATGAAAGCACTCGAAACCGCTCCAAAACACCCTCCTCCTGCATGGGACACAAAAGATGAACCCCTTAAGTGCTCTGACAACTTTGAGCCCTGTGTCTGGTCAACTTGAACATTAACTGGTCTGGCAGACTGCGCTGTACATGGTGGCACTGTTTTGTCTTACCTACCTTTGAGGAGCTAACCAATATGTTCAAGTTAGTCTTACACAAGGTCTGGCCTCCCTACCGAACTGTCAGACAAGGAACTCTGAACACTTCTGAATCTGCCATCTCTCTCCAGTGACAGTGCCTGGGACCTACAGTAACAACATTCAACTGCAGACAAGCCAACTTTGGTGCCCACAATTCAGGGGAGAAGCCAAGGCTCCAACATTCAGTGAACAAACACAACCAAACACAATAAATTCTTAGCCAACATCTTCACAAAGGTATTGACACTTTCTGAAAGGATTTAGGGTCAATGGGACTTCCAGTTCAAGAGTAAGTTATCCAGGATATACTTTCCAGTCTTTTGGATGTACAGAACAAGTGACTGTGCCTTTTGCCTACATAAGACGACATTAGACAGCTGCACCACCCTGAGAAACCACTGAAATCACATTGTGGTACTATGGTATTTGAATGAAGACATCCAGAAATGCACACACTCTGCAAGAAACCAACCCCTGGGGGCTAGCAGGGCTCTTCCTGCTCAACTGGAATTGAACCGATATCAAAGCACTGCAACAAAAATGCTGCGTTCCACACGAGAGTCATTGATCTCCAGGAATCACTGATCACATCAAAGCTAAAAATCACAATTCCAGCAATGTCACTTGGTTTCCCTGTCTGTGTCACCTCCACTGCCTGCAGTATTACTTCTGTCTTCCCACATAAGGCTGGCAGCTGCATTGAAATATCCATCACGCAGCACCCCACCGATAGCTGGTGGCTGCTAAGGCAATATTTACACTATGGTTTGCATTCCAGTTTATAAAACTCTCTGGAGCTCTTCCAAAGGAAAAGCACCATGTAAATTGGAATTATTATTGTCATGTACAGGGCAAGTCCAGTAAAGAATTTACTAGAGCTCAGTGCAGAGACTGCAGATGTTTGAAATCCCAATCAACGGGCTGAGTAATAAACATCATTAACATTGCCTGTAACACATTTCTTCAGTGGCACACAATAAATCACTGATGAATATTCAAGGCAACCCTCTGAGGTTATCTCCATTTTACAGACGGAGGCAACCAGGAGACAAAAGTTTAGAAGTGACTTGCCTATAAACACAAAACAGATGCAGAATTCTATTGTGCCGCCTTCAGAGTACAAACTACTTCATCTAGACAAAGCTTCAAATCATACAGATTGATTTGCAGCCAAATTAAGGAGACTGGCGTTCCCCAAAGTCACTGGTGGTTACTGACCTCCCAGGTTACAGCACTGGTTACCTACATTACAGCAACACCTACAGAATGCAGAGAACCGCAGATTCTCACTGTACAAAGTCGAACAGAGAAAAACCCTATCGCAAAGCCTTATTATGGATAATAAAATCAAATCTATGCATAAAATACAGTGAGAAAGAGAAATGAAAGACTCAAAAACTGCATTAGAGGAAGAACCAGGAATGGACCAACCCTTCAGAATAACTAAATTCATTAACTAAGCATCACCTAGCATTGCCCAGGAGATATTTTTAAAGCCTTCCTCTGTATCTCCGAGAACTGATGTCATCAAGCAAAATGAGGAACACTGTGAAAGACGTGTTAACAGGATGGAAAGAACGGTTATGCAGTTTCACACATTTTCCAGCAAGGAGTTTGACATTTAAGCAGGATGGCCTGGTTACTAACAGCTACTCTATGAACTGATGCAACACGCTCACCACCACTCTGACTGGCAGGTGCAGTAAACAAGCAGTAATTCACCCCAGGTTCTTCCTCCCTGTGACAACAGCTTTTGTAGAACTGCAGAACTTAATGAGACACTTGAGTTAATATTTATTTTACAATCGGCCTCCTTTACTCCAACAGCATCAGCCTCAATGGATGGTTTCCTCTGTTACTTTGTTGTGCAAGTCAATAGTCTATTTACTTTGGATTTCTTCAGTTCTGGATTTCTAACTAGGGGGGACTGGGTTTAAATATGCTTTTTATTGTTATTAAATACCAGGTAGCCACCTGCATGGCTGCAAAGTGAATCAGCCCAGAGATACTCTTCTAAAGAAACTAACCTAGTAAAAAAGATTAACTAAGATTGGCCTTAACCAAGCAGATTCCAAATCCAGAAGCACAGCGGATTAGAGACAACGCTGACGTAAATGGGATGGCCATTGACTAAGGACTGAAGGTCTACAATGAGTAAAGTGAAGTTACTATCGATGGAAGCACAAGTATCTCTGGCCATGCAGCAGCTTGAGAAGGAGCTTTAAAAATTCCCTGTACTACATTTGCATCTGCAGTAGAAAGTTCAGGAATGGTCCATAATAGCCATGCATAATGGCACCGGAAAAGGAGAATCTCAGTCCTCTTCAGCACAATGACGTCCAACTTGACCCATGCATTTGAAGACATTTTAGTTAATGCTTCCTGGTGACATATAGGGACCAAGTACCTGCACGGCTGTCGTGGTTTAAGGCCTGCCACGCAGCCCACTCACTGCCCCCCCACCTCCTCCCTCGGCTCCCGGAGGGATGGGGA
>WYDI02000080.1:0-34189 GCA_009867235.2 Psittacus erithacus
TGTGATATGGAATACCTCTTTGGCTAGTTTGGGTCAGGTGTCCTGTCTCTGCTTCCTCCCGGCTTCCCCTCCTCCCTAGCAGACCATGAGACTCAGAAAGTCCTTGGTCAGAGTAAACATTACTGAGCAGTAGCTAAAAACGTCGGTGTTATCAGTGCTGTTCACAGGCTGAAAGTCAAAACCACAGCACTGCACCAGCTACTAAGAGGGAGAAAAACATGACTGCTACTGCTGAACCCAGGACAGATGTGTTATAAATTAGTGATTAATAAAATCTGAAAGAAGAGAGGACTGTAATTTAGTACTGTGCATGTCCCAGTAACATAATTAGTGGATAGATCAAGGTACCTTTTTCAAAATGCTTATTTGTATGTGAAAGATTCAAAGCAACTGCAGAGAGCACTTGTACCTTACTCCTTAATGCATCAGGCAATGGAATTTAGAGGTAAAATACGACCATTGAGAGGACTGAAAAAATATTCCAGCAGATCTTGCATGCTTGTACTAAGCAGAAATTCTACCTCCTTGTTCAAAACTGAGGGTTTCATTTCCCTATATAAGCTTTTTCTTCAGTCTGTTAAGTTCCAGATAAACCTTGAAACCCCAAACCCACTCTATTAAAGAAACAAAAATAAATCTGTCAAAACAAGGGCAGAAAAGGCAAAGATTTTTTTCTTCTTTAATTGACAAGTCTCTTATACAGTCATTTTCTGCTTCATTTATCTGTGGCTGAAATATTACAAGAGCTCTCAAAGAGTTTTCATTGACCTGTAAGAATAGGATTGCAGAGTTTAATAGTAACAGCATTTAAAGATCATGCAATATTTTGTCACCAGGACAATGTCAGACAGGGACAGTTGTCCTTATTCTTAGGAACGTATAGTGACTGTGATAATTCCACCTTAAAATGGTTTTCCTTCCCATGATTGCTTGATTCCTGGGCAAGATAGCTGGTAGAAACATTACATTAACGTCCTTTCATTTATACTTCTGTACAAAATTCAAAAACCTACTTTTTCATTAGGAAGTATGTCTGTGAATAGTTTTTGGTAAGTTTAAAGTTTCGATGCACACAATTTAGTAAATAATGGCAATAATCCAAGTACAATGTGGAAAGATTTTAGAAAATTATGAATTTTGGTGTCCTCTTCTGCATTTAATTATTATTATTATTTCTTGTTTGTTTGTTTAAAAACTAATTTTGAATTAACTGAAAAAAAATCCAAAATATATTGGATTAAAAGGTTTTCTTATAAAGAACAAAAAATATAACTCTAAAAGCAATTAATAAGAAGAATCAGTTTGAATTAAGACTGGGTTTTGGTTGTATTGGTTTGGTTACTTCATTTTTTTCTCTGTAACATTTGTTCTACAAATATGAACAATCTGCACTAAAAACTACCCAGGCTGGTCCTCAAAGAGCAAATTCAGTGTTGTTAGCAGTGGTTAGTTGTTATGGTAAGAACTTCAGAACCGAAGTATGAACAGTTCAATTTAAAACATCCCTCTCATTGGGAAAGAAAAATAAAGAGCACATACAGTCGTTAGCATTATTTTTTCACTGCTTTTGCTTGTTTGTGGTTTAACATTTCCATGCATCTTTAAAAACCCCAGGCATAAGCCTGAGGCAGACTAAACACATAAAACATACCAAAGTCGATGTTTTGTGATTTCCTTCAGGGTACTGGAATTAATTAAATCTGAAGCTTCTCTAAAGAAAACATTCTACCCCAAAGTAAGGTGTCCATTTTTATATTTGCTTGGAATATTTCTCCCAACACATTTGCTTGTCATTATTTGCAGTAGGCTAACGTGTCAGTAAGGGGACAGGTCACATTCTTGGTGTTTCGCAGGCCCCACAGCAGCATTATAATACAGAGTATATGTGAAGCAGTATTAAAATACAGAGTATATGTGAAGCCTCCTAAATTGTTTATGCACCAACAGGGCAAAAATGTATTGAGACCCTGCAGCTCTTAATACTTCATCTGCTCTCCCCATTTCCACAAGTAAGTTTTCTACTTGTGACACACCACAAACTACAGTGACTGTTAATAACTCTTGGAGTCGTGAAGGCTTTTATGAGATTTAAGGCCAGTCCTTAAATCTAGTCTCTTTTTTCCAGGAACTTTGCATAAAACCTGAGAAATACATGGAATTCTTGTTTAATACTGGAAGAAGATGTGGGCAATTCACAAAGGTCAAAGTGAGAAGGGACTACAAAGATCACCAGGGTTTCGTCATGAGGTCAAGATGCTGCAGAATTTGCACCTTGTAATGGACAGAGTCCTGATCAGCCTCAACCATCTGCTTAGAGCAGAAAGTTATTTCAAATGACATTCAGAGAAGAGTGACATTTTTCCTTGTCACTATGATAATCAATTAAAATAAATCTAGAGTAGAGAACCCAGCAGTTTCCAATTCTGCATCCTGGCTCCATATTAAGGTAAATTTCAGACAAACTCCACTCCTTCTTTCATTTCCTACTTTTCCAGATTCCTTTTGTAAACAGCTGGTGAAAGCAGCAGTGTGATTCAACAAGTTCCAACTTGTCAGGAGCACAGAACTAAAAAGGTTTGTTTAGAAGAACCAGCTTTTCTGTTGACTGTTGCCTTAATGTAACATATTTCATTTTTTCTTGATAAAAAATATGACAAATCACCTTCCCAGTGGCTGTGGCTCATGATATTTGTAGTCATGGTCAGAAGCAAAGAAGTTAAAAGACCAGAAAAATGCAAACTGTCACCCTGCACACACCACACCCCCCCCGCCCCTCCCCACCATAGGGCTTTATTCAATGGACTTTTATGAATGTTGTTAGCTTTTCAGCTACAAGACATTTTAAATGATGGATGAACAAAAGCATCATCTGTGCAAACACTGGGATGTTTGAACCCAGAGGATGGTTCAATAATTAGTCATGCAGAATTCTAGTAACACCCTCTGGTAATATTCCAGGTTCCTCCTGGATTGCAGCACAGTGTCACAAATCATCAACTGCTGTGACTGGTATTTTCACAGAGGAAAAACTTCCTGGTGTAGTACTGAACCTTGGAATATTATTTAACTCTGCTTTTTCCCTAAAAAATGATAGTATGTTGTGACCATTTCTTTCAGCAAACAGCTTTTCTTGCTTACATTCTGGAAAATGAACTGGGTTTTTTTTTTCTGTTTCCCTTCCATTCTGATCCCTACAGAACTGACTGCATTCAGCAATAGAAAACAGAATAGTTTTCTACTGTTTATACTGTCAGCATAACTATGAACAGTTAAATATGCAGAGCCCTCTATTACAGCTTCAAATGAGTAGTAAGATGCATCTTTCTAGCCCCACTGTGGGCCCTAGGCTACATGGAGGGAGGTAAATGAGGGTAGGATTTGAAATAATGCTTTGTCTTTTCCAGTTTTACCCGAAGGAAGCATTTGCCCAGTGGAAAGGTTTTTTGATAATATTGTGCATGGAAGAAACAGCATTGTTTAGCTCCCAGTCGCCAAGAAGGTTTGTAGAACAGACACATAAATAAAAATGACCTTTCAGTCATTCAGTCTCAAATAGAATTGGACTGTTGGGACAGTATGTAAATAGAGATTATGTAAACAAAGTAGAAAAAAATAAAATGCATTTCTCTTCATGGTTAAGGTTCTTCAGCAACTAGCAGATTTCACAGTTATTGCTATTGACAGCAAAGGCTGATATGGCGTTAAAGATATCAACACAGTACTGCACATTACTCAAGAAAAAAGTCCTATTCACCTAACATTCTACTTTTAAATTGGCTCATTGTGCACTTAGTATCACGTCAAGATAAACGCATTTTAGGCAGACAGGTTTAAAATGGAACTCAGTCAAGCACACTTTCGTGGGTAAATCAGGCTAACTTCAATGCACACGTAGCTGAAACCTCCTGTGATTAAATATTGGCTCTATACAGCAAGGCATTCTGGCTGTGACTTCAATTGTCTGTTTTAAAACACAAACCTCCTGCAGAAAAAAGATTATTTAGTTAGCTAAATAAAGTGCTTGTTGAGAATCCAAAGAAATCATTTGTGTGATAAATAAGGTTGCTTATTACTGAGCTAGGATGATTACAGCCATTTTATGAAATTTTAATTACATTATGTGGCTGCTCAAATATTGGTTTTGAACATTAATCAAGTTACTTGGGAAGCATTTCACAGAAAGGAAAATAAAAATGAAATGGCTTATTTACTTATCCCAGTGTATTAAAAACAAAATTCAGTGGGGAAATCATGAAAAGCCATCAGGGGGAAAGTACTGCTTAAAAGTGTTCACAGTCAATAGAAGTCTGAAACAAATCTTCACTTGAATGATTCACCAGCATTGACTCGGTAGTATCTCCATGCTCCAGACAACACAAGGCTTAAAAAGCCATGTGTACAATTTTATAGGTAAGTTTATAGCCTGAATCACTTAGATATTTTGCATGTTTAGGAAACCATTAAGATATTCTCATGTTACTAGATAAACAAGATGTCTACCAATTTTGTTATTTAAAATACAGAGCTACTTATGGGTTCTGAAAAGTCAGTAAGAATTCCTGGTGCAGTGGGGAAATGTGAATGTAAGTCTGAGTTAACTAGACTGATAACAGTTTAGCACTGAACTGATGTCACAGTCCCATGTTTTGCCACTGCATATATTTCCCATCTCAGTGATTTATTTTCCTGTGGTCAATATATACACTACCCCCGGTCTACATTTAGACTCTATATTCATGCTTTGGTGATACAAATGTCCAATCCTAAACAACAGTAGAGAAGATCTGAGCTGATCTTTAATGAAAATGTAACCTTTGACAGCAGTTTTGACGTGATCTACATAATATTTTGATCTATATAAACAGACAGTTGGCAGTCAGTCTTTGGATGGAGATTAAGTAGTTAGAGTTTTCTGTACTTAATGCTTGTGTAAAGCATGCTTTGAGTGCCTAGGTTCTCCCTTGGTTTTTCAAGCTATCCTGTGGTTCTTTCCAAGAAAAATATTCAGATAGATTGAAAATTTTATCTGATTATCTGAACTCCAGACTGTTCTATTTTGTATTTTGTCTTGTCAGAAGAGAAAAAAAAATACTAAAAATCATATCAGATATCAGTATTGAAATCATCAACAAATGGAAATAATCTCGATAGGATATATATAGTACAAAACAAGTAAAATGCCCTGGGGAAGAATCAATGGTTTGGGTTGGATGGGATATTAAATATCATCTCGTTCCAACCCCCCTGCATTGAGCAGGGGCACAATACCAGGTTGCTCAAATCCCCATCCAGTCACGCCTTGAACACTTCCAGGGATGGGGCAGCCACATCTTCTCTGGCTAACCTCTTTCCAGTGCCTCACCACCCTTATAAAAAAGGATTTCTTCTTAATAGCTAATATAAATCTCCCCTCTGTCAGTTTAAAGCCATTCCCCCTTGTCCTACCACTACATGCCCTTGTAAAAAGTCCCTCTACATATCTCTTGTACCTTAGGTGCAGGAGGGCTGCTATAAAGTCTCCCAAGTCTTCTCCAGGCTGAACAATCCCAACTCTCAGCCTGTCTTTGTCTGAGCATCTTTGTGACCCTCCTCTGGACTTGCTTGAGTAGGTTCATATCTTCCTTATGTTATGGACTCCAGGCAGGGTCTCACGAGAGTGGAGTAGAGGAGAAGACCTGCTGGCCATCCTCCTGTTGTTGTAGCCCGTGATGTGACAATAACTGAGTGAAGCAACAGCTTTTGGGGTCCTAATGAGTAAATAGCAGGTGTACCATGGCACCAGCTTCAAGGTGTTTTGTTCACACAGCTGGACAGAGATGCAGAGCAGCATCTGCTGTCTTGTTTTTGTCCTTTCCCTCTCCCTTCTGGACCTGAGGAAACTGGTAAGCTGCAGCTCCTGTACTGACAAGGCAGAAGTCTTCTGGGCCTTCTGCAAGAAGCTTCTGCAAGGGAGAAAAGGAAGGGAAAAGGCTCCCCATTTATGGAGCTAGGTCACATTTAGTGCTCTTTTTTTGTCATGCAGTACAGAAGAGATGCTTGCCTGCATCTCTTTTTGAAGGATGCATTTGAATACAGCTGTGAGTTCACGGATGTATATGATGAAGCACCACCAGGTGGCTTTTGCCACTGTCAGTGCTGATCTGCACCTGGTAAAACTGTATGCATAGATAATGCCCTGGAATTGCTGTTCCAGACAGCAATGTTAATACAAATCTGGAATGTTTCTGAAGGCTAATAAAAACATAAAATGAAATAATGCAGCAGACTTCTGGTGACATCTTTCTTGCTTTTGTTGGTTTATTTTTAATCTGAATTGTTTATTTAGGAAAGTTGAGCAAACTTCCCATACTTGCATGAATTATTAGCATCCAAAATTTTGGTCCCAAGATAAGAAAAGGTTTTGAGCTCTTCTGTCTATGTGTGTTTCAGCTTTTTAGGTACCTATTTAGCCAAAGTGAAAAATGATAAATCTTAAAAGAACGTGGTAAAACAAATTTGCTGAAGACTGTGGAGGGCATTTCATAACTTCTGAAGACACCAATAGACATAGTACCTGTTCCCTTGCATTTCACCTGGGTATGCCTTAAATTACCTTTGAATAACAGGATACTGAGGGAAAAGGGATACTTTTAAAGAAAATTACATTTCATTACAAGTACCATCCAAGTCCAAGGACATCCTTATTTCTGTCTTTTGCAATTTTTAATATTCAGTTGAAGAATTGGGTAAGAATATTTTATGTCCATAGAATTATGTAATTATTTTGGTTTATAATATCTTTCATTCTAAAGAATCCCATGAAGCTTCAGTATCTTTAAAGAACTGGGAGATATTTTGCTGCAGGACACCACAGTATAGCTGTAGAACAAATAGCTTTTTGTTGAGTGAGCATTTCAGGATTTAAAAATCTGTTTTCCAGTCTTTTCCCTAGTCTTGTCCTCTCATCAGGTTAGTGACCAGTGAACTCATATAATAAACTTGCAAATTAGGTGGAGTGTTGACAGCTATTAGACAACCTTATTTCAAGAAAATTGTCAAAAAAGATTTAACAGAAGGCTCTTAATAGCTTTTTATGTTACCCTAAGCTTCTAAGCACCTTCCAAATGTTCTGTCATGGTGAGTGAGTTCTTATGGCTTCAGATTTGGAGGGGCTGCACTTAATTGCCTTTTAAATTTCCTTGCATGACCTAAAGAGAGATGAGGCAGCTACCACCTCAATGCATTGTATTTATTGGAGTAGTGGACATTTTTCCAACATCACTACTTTATTATGTTGCTAGTGTGGTAGTTATTCTCTTTGTATAAAAGATAGAGAAAATACTCTGCTCACTCACTGAAATGGGAAGAGAACCTTCTTCATTTAAGTTCTCTAGGTAGCATGGGATGGATATGCTCATTGTAACTTAAAGAAAACGGAACTGATGGTTATGTGTATGCTTATTCTTAATCACGTATATCACATACTCTTATAGTAGTCAGATTTTAAGTCAGTGTCACTTCGTGATCCTCATGGATAACATGAAGGCTTATCCCTGTAAATGTGCCTCTTGTATTATACTACTTTGTTGAAGGGACTTTGTTGAAGGGACATCTATTTTCTGTATAGGAATGATGATATTTTTTTTTTCCTTAGAAATCATGATTGGTTTTCAGTTGAGGTTTATTTGAGCTCTGTTACTATACATACATTTAATTTTGATATACAGCCATTCAGTGTATCTGTTATAACAGCAATTGATTTAATTACTTATTTTTGTTTTCTTTAATCATCTTAAAATCACACTAGATTTCATCATCTGATCACACTAGATAAAGCAAAGCCCTTGAAAGAGTTTTCTGCAACATATCATAGAAGAAAAAGGCCAGGCTATTTATCACTCCTATCAACACTACTGGATCAAACCACTGTGGGCAAGCATTCCATCCTTAGCAGAATTACTTTGGCAGGTACTGGACGGAGCTGTTGATACTACTTTTGCTGGGAAATGCAATCTGATCATGTAGCACAGGGAGGTAGAATGTCAGATCTCATGTGGCTATCTCTACTGTTTCAGTTCTTTCTATTATGATTCAATTTAAATCACATGCCTAATTCCACACTCTTTGTTATTTCCAGTTTTGATTGTGTTCTGTGTTGTAACTTTCAGGTTCTTTTACTGATAATAAGTATGTATTCTATGTAGATTTAATACAAGAATCAATTCAGTATTTGTAAATTATTGACAAAACCAGAGAATCTTGACTTATACAATAACAACTTGCTGGTATCTTCTTCCAATATGAGATTTACTGTGAAGATAAAAGGACAGTATTTTATGACGCTAGGATTTCTTCAGAAAATTTACTGTTTCAGCAGATTTTCCTCATAGGAAAGGTTTTCTTTGTTTCCCTACCTTCTCAATTTTTTTTGTTACAGGCTGTTTGATTTTTCTTCTGTCATAACTTCACTCATTCTTGTAGCTCAGCTCACGGATGCATTCGGTATTTATAGCTATATTTCTTATTGTGTGGCAAATTTAAATGTATTTTTCTATAACTTCCCAAACTCTGTACAGTGTTGTTCAGATTATTTACATTCTTGTCTGGACAGTCTTCTTATTTTTTGCAGAGATTATGTTTAATGGATACTGATGAGATAAAAATATATGAACAGACTTTCAAAGATGCTTAGCAGCTAAAGTTTCTATTGCCTTCAACAAGAGGTTTGTGCAGGATCTTCAAAAAATGTATCAGTAGAGTCCTAGCTGAAGAAGTGTTTTAGTACAAGTTATTTAAAATGTCAAGACTGTACAGATGTAGTATTGGAATGTTAAGATATTCAGATAACTGACTTTTGTAGTTTGAGACGTTTGAGTAGTGGGTGAAGCAGTAGATGTCTTCTGCAACTATGGTAGCCAGTAGAAATGGAATGGTATTTTATTTATGTGAAGTTGGAAGCTGGATGGGATTTTACCGTGTATGTGTACAATAAGTGTTACTGACAGACCTATTCTTGACATCTTTTTGTTGTTCATGTTGTTTCTCCCAATTTTGTGGCTGCCCTTAACAACCAAAATTGGCTTTACTTTATCCATCCTTCATATGAGAGAAATGAAATAGCAAGTACAGATATGTCCAAGACAAGTTTATCTATGTGTTATCACTTCTCTTTCATTTTGACCTGTCACTTGTTTTTCATTCCACACTCATCTTCACTCCCAATGAAAAGATACATGTAATGCAATAGTTCTGCTGACTGAATGCAGAAAACCACATCTTGTCATCACTTATACCCCATCTAGCTGGAATGATGAAGCACATTTGAAAACATTGTTTGAGTTCTGTTTTAAAATTTTTTTTCCAAATGTGTTTCATTTCCAGTGTGCTCACTCAAAGACTTCCCATTCATGGGGTTTTGGCTTTGATGTTGGTCTGTTTATGTCAGGTGAACTGTTAAAGTTGTTGCCTATTGTTGAAGTTATTGTTATATACAAGAAGGAATTGTTACATATTTCATCGTACCCATGGCCATTTCTTTTTTTATACTTACAGTCCTTAAGGCTGAATTTTCAGCATGTAACATGCTTGCATCACTGCATTTTTATGTGCATGTGTGTGGCAGAGAGTAACATATAGAAACCTGACCTACTATAAACTATACCTGACTAATTATTCCAACTAAATTTCTCATCAGTGAAGTTCTTTTTCTTTTATGACACTACCATCATCACAATCACCAGTATTGTTCATAGGAATCTTCACATAGAATTCACCAAGAACAAGTGAGACTTTGCTACCATTTAGAAACAGGCTTAAATTTTGCCATTTGTTCCTGCTGCATGTATTTGCAGAGTCAGATTTGAAGTAATTATCTTTTTTATTTATTAATGTGGTAACATACAAAATTAAATCAGTCATCACAAAATCACCAGTTATACTATCAAATTTAGATTACATTTATATCAGTCATTAGTAACAGTCTCTGTATTAGTGCAAATCATTATAGTATATGTAAAATGACTAGTTTGCAGCACTGCATTATATTTCATTAGTAATAGCATGGTCTAATGTTGATGTATCAGGTAGGGTGTACACCTAGGAAAAAATGAAATGTTTCATCAGAAGTGGCTTAAAGAGAAGTTGACCAAGTTACAGTATTAAGGGTGGAGAATAACATACAGTAGGAAGATTCCTTTGCACCATGCTGAGTTCTGTTGATTTTTTTTCATTGAAGTTGAACTTCCTGCTTTAATCTAGTGTGGGCATGTATCTTTATATTTCACTCTACATTTAAGTGAAGGCAAGTAGAGTTTTTCCACTCCTGTGCCACAGATCACCTGAATTCTGGAAGAAAATAGAAAAGCAGGCTTATGTTTTTGGCAATTTAAGCAGAAAATAGTAGCGTTTTTTTCGTACTGTATGAGAATATAATCAGGAAAACACAGTAAATATTTAAGAGAAACTTTGTTATCCTCGATCGTGCTCATATTTAAGCGCTTTGTTTAAATATAAGCACAGGGGTTAAATAAAATACTTGATTATTTTAACATCATTAGACAGCTCCTACTGGGATTTTGCTGTTGGATATTGCCTTTTGGTTCTATGGATGCATTACCTAAGTCACTTTACATTTTACCTTCTAATGGAAGGCAAAAAAACAGATTCAGGAGCTAAACATTAGTCAAAGAGAGAAAGTATCTGTCTGTGGGTTTTTGGAACTACTTCATGATGCCCACTGTGGTAATGAGAACAGATTGAGAATTGTAAGGAACACAGCAACATTTATGTCACCAAATGATCATTGTTTTTCTTTATGCTTTGTTTTAAAAGGTCCGGGTGGTATAAATGAAAGAAAAATAAGTATAAGCCTCTGTATGAACACTAGATCATATTGCTGTTCATGTATCAATTAAGTTTTAAACAAGAGTGAGTGAGCTACATTGGCAATCAGTCAACCCTCTCTTTATTGCCTCTTTAATAATAATCTTTTCATTGTCAATATTTTCATGAATTGAAATGCAGATGTTTCCTTAAGCTTAATTTTGCATGTTTGGAAAATACTGTTGACTTTTTTTTCCCCAATTTATTCATTGTCATGTTTACTTTGGAAAATGCATCAGAGATGTTTTTTTCTATCACATGAGAAATATACTGGTGAAAATTTTACATTTGTGGACATTTACTATTGCTGCCAGGAGTGGCAAGGAGAATTAGCTTTTTTAAAGAGTTTTCATTCAAGTGAAACAAGGATTTCTACATGCATAGTGTTAAAAAAGTTTAAAAACCTGGTCATCTAGATGAGTCCTATAGCAGTAGTCATCCTGCAGTCTGGTAGTTTGCTGGAGGTGTTCTTGGCAATGCAGAGCTATGCATTGTGCTTGTACTTGTCAAAAATACTCCAAAAGAAATGGAAGCAGTCTAATCATTAAAGCTTCATTCCTGCAAGACCAGGTGTGAGAAGCACCATGTGATGGAAAACATATTCCTTATTTCCAAATGTCATGAGCTCCCATGATACAAAGTTCAAGTACTATCATCTGTGGCTTTAGCTGATGATAGAAATCCATACAGAAAATTTTATAATTGCTACTGTCCAGGTGTTCTGATAGCATGTCAAGAATTGCAGAAATTATATATATATATATATCTGAATGCAAACTTATACTCTTGTGTGTGTGTAGTTTTTTGTGCTGATGGATTTTATGTTTAGAAAGATACATGTCTGCTTTTGGATCATCTCCCTTAAACAGATGGTATCTTTTTGATTGTTTTGACACTTCATTGTTGCTGCCGGCTGATGATTCACCAAAGGAAAATCCCAACACACGCAGTAGGAGAAAATAAGTCTGTTTGGTGTTCTTTGCTACATCTAATTTTCTAACAGAATTTTAGCAGATGTGACAATTTTGCGGAAATGTTGTCAAAATAATAGCAACAACTTGACAAAACAAATCTGGCTCATGTTCAGTCCCCTGGTATTATACTGGTTCATCTGCAATAACAAAGGAATTGATATCAGTGTCATCTTTGACAACTTGATCATTTTAGATGGAACATTATCAATTTTTTTTTCCCTTGCTTTGGGTTTTTTTTTCTGTATGCTGTTGTCCCTGGTACTTTTTAGAAATAATTATTACCAAAGGTAAAATAGCATTCCCTGATCACCAACTGGCAAGAATAAATAAGGAAATCACACACATAGAAACTTAAAATCCGAGGTGAATATGTGAAGGAAACTAAGCTTCAGTAGAGAATTTTCCTACTTTTTACCAAGCAAAACTGGGAATAGCAAGACCAAAAATACCCAACACCTGCAGCACTGGAGTACTACACTTGAAAAATGCTAAACAGAGATCTCTGGGAATTGAGACTGGCTATGGCATCTAATTAAATATGGTAAATATGCTTTCTGAGAGAAGCTATTTTTGCTCACTCCACCAAGCATTCCTATGTAAAGATATTATTGTGGGTCTACAAAGAGAATTTTTTAATTAATCATTTTCCTGTCTTCCCTGAGCAGAACTGATTTTAACAAAGATTTTGCTGAAATGGCATAAGGGAAGAAGTAGAAACTAACAGAAAGGATGGCTTCTTTAAAGAATGAGTATAAAGATACCTGCTGTGTCTGAGTGTGAATACAGAAACACCAAAATCTCATTGCCTGTTACCCAAGTAAAAAATTTACAATACATTCACTGCTTATACACTCTACCTCTCAGCTTTGTAGCTGTTCCGTTTTACATGGGAGATTGAACAGTTATTAGGCAGAGGCAAAAAAAACCCTTACTTCATAAACCTGGGGGTCATGCAGAAGAGGAATTTGAACTTTTGCCTTTCAGGCTCTGACTCTGCCCCTCAGGAAGCTTTTTAGTTATTCACTGTCTCAGGTACTTTGTTTTATGTTGCACAACTGCTGAATTCTCTAGATCATCATCAGTGTGAGTTCAAGAGTCATAAACGCACTGCATGAATGTGCAAGTTCACGACAGATAGCATATTTAAATGACTGTTGTGGTTTAAGGATATAAATCAACCAAAATTCCCCACATAAAGTACTGTTAATTAATCAGTGACGCATTTGAGGTATGAAGCTTAATCTATATTGGAAAGAGAACAGTTTTTCTTCATTTCTGTTTTCTTTGCACATGTTGTTTTAAGATTTCAGTGTGGCAGTTGTTACTTGTAGGTAAAATAATCCAAACATCAGCCTGAAGCCTGATGTATTGTCTGGATTCTTTGTCTTTTTTTAAAGAGAAGACTGCATTTACAGTATTATTTCACAATTTGGTAAACTCAGTACGTATTTATATGAATTCATTTTGGTAGGCTATAGCTGTTCTACTGTCAGCCCAGGTCTCAGTGCATAAACATCAAGTTCAGAAATGATACTTATTGGTACATTCATTATAACACTCTGTAGAAAGGTTAAGGGCTAGTCATTCCTATCTCACAACCATAGCAGTAGCCTGATTTTCAGGGTATTTTGAGTGATCCCCTATTCTGCAGCAGAAAAATCTGACTGCAAAATTTTAGAGAAAACAGAAAGTAATGTTGACAAATCTGAATGAGGCAAAAAGTATGCTACGGAGAATGTCATGTGCATTTTAATGTCAATGTTCTGCATTCAGATGATGTAAGAATGGAATGCGAAAACAAAATAGGCAGGTAGAGAAACTGTCCATCCACATCAGGAGTGAAAAGGGATGCTATTTAATATGTATGTGGCATACATTCTGTAAACAAATAAAAAGCTAGTCCTCACAGCTGACAATTTATTCATCTGTAAAATAACTGGTTTGTATATAAAATACTACGGAAGATTTAAAACAGATCTGACACTTGCCTCTTTCTACAGCACACAGGGTAACATAAAAAATATCATTTGCAGTGGTCTGGCATCCCTAAGTGTCATGACAATGTACCATTTTCTGTACAACATATTCAGACCAGATGAAGTGAATGTGATCATGACTGCCATGGGATGACCATCAGCTAGTGGTAGCATACTAAGAAAATTGAGGGGGAAAAGACTGAATTAGGAAAAATTAGTCTTCTGAAATAATTGTCCTGATCCAAAATAAGTATTTTAACTTTTTACATATTCTGCCCCCTTCCTTCCTTATTTAGTATGAATTTGAAAAACATAATTTGAAATGTCAGATATTCTGATTAAAATGTTCAGAAATTAGATACTCTTTTATTTTAGAAAATAAAAATAAGAAGAACAACTTTGGGTTAAAATTAGATTCTGAATTTAAGTCAGATCAGTCTTTTACCACAGTCACAGACAGCACTGTGTGCAGCATTAATGCCCTGTCTCCAAATGCTTCCAAAAACTGAAGAGAAGAGGAAGCCCAGCACTGGAGTCTCATGCTGTTTGTGCTGTCTTTCAGTAGCAGCTTTATGGAGAATCTAGGAATATCCTGGTGCTGGTGAAAATGCCCAAACACAGTCTAGTCCTTGAAAAATTTGTTTGTTTGTGTTTGTCTTATTGGCTTATTGCCCTCTTTATCCATGTAGACAGGGAGATCACAAACAAGCCATTAACAGCGACTTAATAACAATTGCAGTGAGGGTGCACCTTCCCGGAAGTTCAAGGACTAGAACCTCAGCCTTTGCAAAGAAACATTTTGTTCATTCCATTCAGCTGGGAATACTGCTGCATTAGTTCTGTAAAGTGACTGAAAACGCCAAACTAAAAAGATTTACATGTGCATAACCTATAGATTGTTACAGAGGTATTAAAAAAAACCCAAAACCAAAACAAAACTTCATCTTGGAAGCAATGGTGTTTACATTCTTTAGAGGAAAATGAAGGTATGTAGAATAAAAGGCGCTTCTTCCCAGCAGCTTACAGTCCCTTTCTTTACTTCTGAATTTCGTATGGGTTAGAGCTGGATTCCTTGTCCTCTTCCTCTCCTGGTAGATTATCAGTCTTTAGATAGTGAGACCCTTTTTTTCATTGCAAAGGAGAGGTTTTCCTGTAAATGCAGATTATCTGATTAGGAGTAATTAAAAGTAGTGTGGGTTTTCTTCTGTTATGAACCATCTGAGTAACTAAGTATATTTGTGCAATGCAGTACAAGGATTTGTTTTCCTTCTCTTTTTTCGATTGACTTTTTCACAAATGATTTCTAAAATACAGCAATTTGAGAGAGTATCCATGTGCAGTGTAATAG
This sequence comes from Psittacus erithacus, assembly GCA_009867235.2. Taxonomy (NCBI): domain Eukaryota; kingdom Metazoa; phylum Chordata; class Aves; order Psittaciformes; family Psittacidae; genus Psittacus; species Psittacus erithacus. Next base: position 15,159 of record WYDI02000080.1, read on the forward strand.
TCATTTGCACTGTATGTAGTCTTATGGAAAGAAATCTTATAAAGGCAAATAGTCTAGCATTTTATCTGATAGGTGTATCCTGGTTTGGCATAGCTAGTATAAGAATTCATGGATTTGCAGGGTTGGAACCCATAGCATACATATAGAACCCATACACATTTCATTGTGCTCCAGTGTAGCTGATGTAGTGGTCAAATGCAATGGTTTGTGGCATTTTGAAAGCTTTAATCATTAATAAAAAGAGAAGGAGACTTGTGTGAGTCATTTTTACTCACAAAACCTGCTGTTCTGGTATCATGAAGCACAGAGGAAAGTCTGTGTTGTTTTTCTTCTAGGAAAAAATAAATATTTTTAACAGCATTCTTTACAGATCTGCAGGAAACCATCAGGCTTCATGTATCAGTTTCCCATTTTATTTCATCAGGAAAGAACAGCTGCTGTCTATATTTATAGTTAGGGCTTTATGAATTTCTTTTTTTAACTCCATCTTGTATCTTACTCATAATCATTTAATTGCAAGGTGATGCAATATGTCAAAAGATGCTGTTTAAATAGAGAGCTAAGACAAACATTGCGCATGATCTCCTGAATTTCACTTATGTCAGAACAAAACTCTTCATAAGAAAGATGATTTTCTGAGACCACCGGAGGATGCTCTTTCCCTGCATGGTAGGGGTGGAAGTAGGAAAGTGGTTGGCTCATGACCTCTTCTCCTCAGGGTACTGACTGTGTGAAATTAGAAGTCTTCCCTTGTTGGCTAATCTTTGAAGTGACTATGATTGCTCAGAACAAAGTGAAATAGGTCAGAACATCGGTGACATTGAAGGATGAACTTTGACTGATTCCTGATTGACCTTAGGGCCCCATGACCAACCAGGGCTCAAGTCTGACCTTGAGTAGTTTCATCTTTTGCTGTACATCTAAACCACTAGGTTGCTGTGCAAAGATAACATACTTTAATAGACATACTAAAGGAACATATTTGCTAAACCCAGGGGCAAATACTTGCTTTACCTGCTTTTTCCTTAGTTTTTTACTAATCTGTATTTATGTAGTCAGTGCAGGCAAATCTTCTGAGACAAGCAGACTCATTTGCAGGAAAACCATGCCAGCAGCTCCATGTGATTAGTAACCTTCCATCTCAAACCAGAAAGTTTAAAAGAAAAACAGACTGGCATATATTAAAAGCAAATATACAAAATGCACTTTTGCACTGATTGAGAGCTTGAAATAAAGCAGGATTTCAACAGGGAATGCTAGTTATTGCAGTTGTTATTATTTTTACAGGGCGTGCGATATGCTAGGTGTCTTACTGTCCTCACAATAAATCGTAATCCCTGGTCTTGTAAAACTTCAAAACAAAGTTCAGCTATTACTGAGTGAGAAGATGGAAGGAATGAAGTAGAGATAGGTAGGCTGCAGCAGGACAGTAAGGAATGTAACGGAAAGAAGGATGCATCAGTCTGATTTTTTCCCAAAGCCTTAACTTCATATTAGAAGTCCTAAAAAAACCCCAGGACTTATTTAGGAATAGCTGCTTTAGTGACTAGTATTTCTGTGCATAGGCCCACCCAGAAAATTGAAGATCTAAAACCAGATGTATCCCAGTTCTACCTGCTTATGTTGGAAATGTGTGTAAATGAGCTGCAGTGATATCCTTTACCACGTTATAAGCGTACAATATCTTTCAGAAGGCTGTTTAGCTTAGATGATAATATTGTACTACTGCAGTTCCAGGTTTAATTATCTTCCAGCTCAAGAATCTCCATGCTACGTTTTACTGGTTACTTCAAGCGTAAACATAAGCAGTGGGTACATGTTAACAAAAGTGGAATTGCAAGTTCAGTGGATTGCCAAGTCGTAGGAGAAGATGCAGCCCTTTGGTGTATACTATTCATATGCCAAGAAGTACTAAAATTAAATTGCTTTAAAGCCAGCTGCTAAATTCTGTTCTCCATAAGAAACCTCACCTTGGATATAACTAGTTATGAGTTTCAGATCCAGCCAAGATCAAGTGAATAATTCCTGATACATCTCCCTAGACTGATTTCATTAAACATCATGAACCTTTACAATGGTCTGCATGTTATCCTAAACATGCTGTGGATTTCATCATGTATTACATTGCCTCTCTCCTTTTCTATTATTTCTTTTGCCACCAAAACTTCTGTTTACTTTCAGCTCTGTTTTAAGGTGGCATGTGTTTGAGCTTCAAAATGTAATAAACATTTCTTATTCCTTTATTTTAAATACAAAGAAGGAAACAGTAATTTAAAGGTGTGTGAGAAATCAATCTAACTGGGAAACAAGGCAATATTATGACTTGTTTTATTCTACATGTACCTGGACAGAGCAAATATAATAATTTTCAGTCAGCAATGGCCTTATTTGAGTGGTCTGTAAGACAAACTGATGGGTTTTCCAGAGCACCATCTCTTTGTCTCTTCTTTTTTTTTTTTTCTATTTTCCTCCTTTTTTTTTTTTTTCTCCCAATTGGCATGTCACAGTGAAAAGTGACTAAAAGCAGCTCATGAGCCCTCCATCGCAACAGATCCATAAAATAGAATACCTTCTGACGACACCAAGAGAAAATGGTTCATGCATCACCTTGCCAGCAGCACCTACACTTCCACTTGAGGTCAAATATGAAGCAGAATGTGCTTTGTCCTCAAAATCCTGGAAACAGTATGTAGCATCTAAAACCAGACACTGATGGCGGTCACTTACCAGTGCCTGGAGTCAGGAGCTGTCAGAGACATCCCTGTTTCCCCTCTCATTGCATGAGGGTCACTGTAGGGGATGTTTGCTGGCTACCAGGAGCTGCTACAGGCAGCCCCAGCCTGCTCCCTATGGCCAGAGCTTGAATCCTGGGTGATAAGTTTTGCAAAGAAGCAGCCATTTCCCTTCCCGTGCTTGAGCTTGGTCCAGGAAGTGTAGCTAAACTCCTCAATTTAAAGGGGGTAAAGTTCTGCAGAATTTGCTTCTCTTAAGGTCTAGAAATGCCCTTTTTTTCTCGTAGTATTTTGGGGAGGTTACAAACTGAAGAAACAGGCTAGTTGATGACAAGAAAACATGCTTTCAGTGAGACTGACTGCACAAGTAGACATAGTAAGGGATCCAGGATCTGGCCATCTGTTATTATGACTGATGAAACGTGTGCATTTTGTTGGAGGGTGTAAGCAGCTTGTGCAGGAGGTATGTTTTGAACATGACATTTCAAAAGGGCTATGGAGTAGAGCGAACAAATTTGGTTTTAATTTGACATTAATATAAAGATAACGAAGAACTGGAAAAAGAATAAACTGCATACTCCAAGATAAAAATTCTGACCTTTCACATCTGGAAGCTGTTTTAAGAGAACACAGTCTGCTGTCATACTGAGTTAGGTAAGATAATTGGTAAAAACGCTTTGGAAGTTTTTCATCAAAATGCCTCATCCATATACAGGTAATATGCTCTGTTAGACAGTGTCACCTGACCTTGTTATGCCTTATTCATTCCTAATTAGAAATGAGGCATCCAGATGTGAAAGGTCATTACACTAGTTTCGATGACACCTATCATGGCATATTTGTGTTACCTAGATTTTTATTAGGAATGCACTGAACAAGCCCAGCTCTCTCTGCCATATGTTTATTGCTGTGTTCAAGGACCTGCAGGTATAAAGAATATTCTGTCTACCCAGATGGTTATTGCCACATTTGGTTTTTAACTTCCACAGCATCTCATAGCGCTAATTGGTTCACACTCTGATGCCAGCTTACAGAGATGTTATTTTTGGTAATAACACCGTTGATAGCAATTCTTCTGTAAGGAGCATCTCTATAAGGAATGAAAGAAAAACTTTAGGGGCTTTCCTAGGCAAAAGCCGTACCTGAGAGTGTAAGTTGTAGGGGTTTCAGGTTTTTTTCTTTTTTTCCTGTTGTAGCTTTTTGAAAAGTCATTTCTGAAGTGGTCAGAAAAATAAGGAAAAAAAAGCACTAAAATTAAAAGGGTCCTTTAAAAAAAATCAATTTGTCTTTGCTCAAGAGCTTTCACATTAAAAAAAATATATATTTCAGAGTATATGAAATGTCTAGTAGTCTTCACTGGTTTTGGTTTTAGTTGTAGAAGGTGACTTCTGATATCCTGTTTAGTCGAAATAATTTCTTGTTTGGCAACTAACACCATGAAAATCAATCACACCACTTGCTAAAAAAGGCACCATTCCACTTGAATCCAGGCTAACAGAATCTGGCTCAGAACTGATACTGTCAAAATTGATTGATTGTACTTTTATCTCAGACTCACTTGAATACCAAAAAAGTCTGGGGTTTTCAAAGTCCTGAAGAACGAGGGTATAATGGCTTCATCACTCTCCATTAATGACACATGTAAGGGGTATTGTTTCTTAGTTCGGAAGGAAGAACTATGATCCAAAATGTGTACTGTTGCATGAGGGCCAATACACATCAGAAAGTCAGCAGATTACTTTTCCAGTGTTAATATAAGGGCATTTTATTATCTACATACTAGAATTAATTTCTTACTTTTCCTTGAAAACAAAGATAGGCTCTGATGTCTTTAAGGATTACCCTGTATCCATCTATTTTTCCCAAAGTAACAGAATGTGATTTGTGACTGAATTTTCAGGTAATTTTCAAATACATTCATTACATTTTCCTAGGGTTTCAATATGCAATGAAATAACAGTACACATTCATCTTTATTACAGTACATCAGAGAATTTCAGTTGAGACATCCTTACTGTAGTCTCTTGCTGTAGTAAAGTTTGTGTGCTACACGTATCCTACATATGCATGGCAACAGAAGTCTCAATGGGACTGAACATGTCTAATTCAGGCAGCCTGTTCACAATTTCTATTCCAGGTAGTTTAGCAGGCTTTACAGAGGATAGCACAAATGCCAGCATTGGTCTGTTTGTAGCTCAGTTAAATCTCAACAAATTTTCACAAGGATAGCCACAGACGTTTTCCCAATCACTTCCAAATTTCATGTACTATGAAATGAGACAGTTCTACTAAAGACTGTTTTGAGGATTTTTAAGTGTCAGAAATATGTTTACAATGACAAGGGTTAGGTAACCTCAACAGGAGATCATTTGCTTGCTGCTTAAAAGATTAGTCTGTAAAACCAATGTAATTTTCCTATCAGGCCATATATAATAATTTAATTTTATCTTTTTTTCCCACTAAAAGGTTAAATTATTTGCTTTTTATATTAATTTATTGGCAAGTCTTCTGAGATGGTCAACAGATGCAGAACAGACTATGCATATACCAGGAAACAGGTTCAGGGACTATTATCTAGCCCATGGACGGTGACTGCATGGCATAGCTCATTCCACAAGGGCTAAACTCTTTTCTACCTCAAAGCAGGCTGGCCTTTTCAAAGGTGCTTTTCGTGAATAGGTATTTTCTGCTAAAGCTCCAGGCAATGCAAGCCATGCTTATGTTTTCCACACAGCAACTGCTAACAGCTGGGCATATTGACACTTGTGCCAGCCCTCAGCCTAGCCTGGCTTAGGTTGCAGCACAGGCTGTGGTGGTCTGCCAGAGCCCTTCGTAAGATTTGCCAGGGAAATGTGCTCAGGAGACCTGTCTCCCAGGCACCAGTTCCCCTTCCTGCCCCATGCCTGAGTTTCTTCAGAAACCCTGGAATCAGTGATAGAGATTTCAACTACAGACATTTGTGGTAATAATGCTCAAAGACAGCATCAAAGAAAAAGTTCTTTTAGATTTTTTCAAATCAATGTACAGTGCAATAAATTGAGAGCACTTTTATGTGTCAGTAACTGAGTGAACCCATGTACATTAAAAGTAAGGGGAAAAGGTGATATAAATCTTACGGGTATGGTTTAAAAACAAAACCTGATGTGATGGCAAGACAGACACTCTCCGGCATTGTAAATGACTTCTCTACACAACCTTGAGCTTGATGACTGTTTCATGAAAGATCAATAATTTCATACACATATAAAGTGAAATTTTAAAATATAAAAAAATTCAGTCTTTTATTGTTAGCAATAGAAATTGCTCACCAAATTCTTTTTCTCTGCTATCAGATATCTCATTTGTAGACAAGACCTTTTGGTTGTTCATTATCTGTTGTCTCTAGGCCCACTTTTCATGAAAAACTGGACACAGAAGTGTTATGATGTTAGTCTGTGGAAATTAAATTTTACTACAAATGTGAAAGGTAGATCTTCCTCTGTGCACACACTATTTGCATTAGCCTAATTTCAGAGTTTGAGGATTTTTCACATTTCTTAGTGTTTGTCTTAAACTACTCATTTATTTTTAACAAAACCTATTTAAGCAATCTCTCAGATGTTTGAAGAACTTCTCTAAAAATTTTCAGTTATTGACTACAGCAGCTTCAGGGCTTTTTTAATTCATTTTCAAACACCATTTCAGTTTTCTAAGGACATCAAAATGTTGATCATTCTGACTGAAGTCTTCCTTTGCATTTCCTATTCCCCTGGGTTTTGGAACAAAAAAAACCAAAAAAGCAAGAAAACAAAAACAGAAACATGACTTGAATTTTTATAATACATAGTGGTGTCAGAAATACCATTATTTGTGGTGGAGACTGCCGTAGCACTTCTGGGTATCTGGTGTATTACAATCACAGGTCAATTTTTTGTGGGTTGTATGTGGGTCAGAAGTTCGTTATTTACTTGTAACATTAAAAATTAGAAGAGGATAGGACTTACTGTCTTACTTATTTGCTTGGAGATTGTGAGAAAAATGATGCAATTTTGAAAAGGCATGTTTGTTGCTGCCACTAAGTGTATCAGCTATATAGCAGGTATTTCCTGTGGTGAGAATCTGTTTAGTCTGAAGCAAATGCTCAGCGTGGAAGATCAGAGGGGCAAGACAGAATGAAGTCAGTATTGTTCTGAGACGTATGGCAGCATGTTTTCACTTAAAAAGGGAAATTGCAGTTCCCCTTCTATTCTAGCTCCATTCATCTTCTCTTAGAAGAAAGTTATGTTAGTATTGGAACTGGAATATAGTCAAAATACTGGATCCAGAAGTAAGCAGGAATGCTAGATCTCTGTGTTGGCAAATAGGTGGCTTGAGCCAGGGGAAACTATTTCTTTTAAAGCAAGCTAACAGACTCTAAATTATTGTATTTTGCACGAATTTACATTTCCTCCCAGATATAAGCACTCACTTGCTGGTTTTCCCACCATCCACCTCATCAGTAGAGTTATGACAACAATCAGGGAGAGACTAGTCATGTCAAATGGCACAAGCTTTACTGTCTGCTAACTTTGCATTAAGCAAAGTTTGTTATGCTGTATTAAAAAGTTTGTTATACCGCATATGGAAACCATGAGGTTTCCAGAAACTGGCGCTGTAATTTGTACTCCCTCCTTTTTCAGGCTCCTTGCTCTTAGAAAATAATTGTTTTGCTTGGGTCTTCCATGGATAAAAGAGTGAGCAGTCCTCACTGCCCAAGAAAAATGGGATTATGTAGAGCACAGGCAAGATTTTCTTTCTCAGTCCTTCTGTTTCCATGGCTTCTGCTTAGGAATTCTTAAAGTAACTCTTGGAAAGCTCTGTCCAGAGCTTGTGCAAAATCCCATTTTGCATATTTGTGGTTTTGTTTTTTATTTCCAGAAGCAAGTTCTACAGTGGTGGAAATGCTGACATTGAAGGTGATTTAAATCCTTTTAGTTTTCCATAGGTGGGACTAGTACTAGAAAATACTTCATAAGGGTGGACCAGAAGGCATGTAATGTTATGAGATATATCAGCCTCTGTTGGCTCTGTTTAATAATTGTTAATTTATGTTATGAATGGTCAACTTTAAAAGTAAACAGCTTTCACAGCTTCCTCTGCAATTCCTGGCAGAGCAACCTGGAAGTGTTGTTTTAGTGCTTCTTAGTCCTTTCCCATCAAATGTATACCAACTTGAAACAAAAAAATAAAAATATGGATTGGAATGCATTATAGGGGACTTAGGTATGTTCAGCTGTTCTGCAGACTAACTTTGAAAACATTAGCATATGACACAGTGCACCTTCTCTCATTCAAGATTTAGCCAAGTTCCTGGTTATCTACATGAAGTGATACCTGGCATAACTGCAGATGGGAGGTCATTAGAGTCCTCTTGGCAAACAACTGAGCAAACTGCATATAGAAATTAATAAAGGAGCGTTGACTGGAAGGAACATATGTTGTAAAAACATGACAAGCATTTTATCTCATTTTCGTTTCTGGTTGCAAGCCATGCAGTAGATACAGCAACTGTTTTTTTTGTTCAGGTTTTAATGTGGAAAGACAAGATGGCATGGCAAGGAAGAGGGGGAAGGATGTTTCTCCCATCATTGCACAGATGCTATTTGTTACAGAATATAGAGATGCTGTAAAGTCATTGAATATATAAGATCATTTTAGAATAAATAGGTCACTGGCATTCAGTAGAATTTCTGTTCCATGAGATCTTGATTATCATTACTGACTGTAAGTCAGATGAAGAGCTTGTATTTTGATTGCAGCCACTCGCACTGGTTCAGTGTTTTTTCAAAAAGAGTGAGTTACGTGAAGTTTACCTACTGATTCACAAAGACTTTACCTGTGTGTTTTTGTTTTAGTCCGTTCCAAGGATAACCACTCTATTACCATGTTGGAAGCTGAAGATGCTTGGGGAAGCAAGCAACAGGCATTTTTTAACCAGTGCAACAACGCTTCCTGCTGAAGAAAGAAACTCCATGTCACTATGGCCAAACATTAGAACAGTACAATATGTTACATAAAGAATTAAATTATAGCTGATGTTTAGCAGTTTTCCAGTGGTTTAGCCCCCCTCCCGCTTTTTTGCATTTGAAACTGTGCATTGGTATCCGTTCCTTGATAAAATTGACTGCTATCACCAGAATTTGAAATAACGAGTTTTTGAGATGATATGATGTAAACTTAAAGTTTTATGGTATTTATTTAGCACTTTAACTTCTTAACTTCTTGCTTCAAATATTTGGCAAGTATTTCTGTATGATGGTAGATGCTGTGGAATTGGGGCCAAGTTGTCAAGGAACAACTATCACTGATATGCTATATGGATGATTACTTCAAGTTGTATTCTCATCACATGAGTTTTGATTTAGAACCTCGTTAAATATTAATCTGAATGGATTTGCTCTTAAGTTTCTACCTAAAGTAATAAGTGGACCTCATTTTTCTTTATGTGTTTGAATTAGCTGATATACATTCGTCTATGCAAACAAATTTCATTGCAAATGGATGTTTTTTGAAATCGTATGAGCAAGTATTAAAGCAGCATTAGGATCCCAAAGTGGCTGTGGCAATCTTAATTAGTTTTATAGACTGAATCCAATTATTCTTTATTGGAAGCCATGCTGTGTAATTCCAGTGCTTGCTCTTGGCAAAGAGTCTATTTCACTATTGCAAAAAAGAAAATATTTTTAAGAGGTTATCAAAATATTCTTTGCAGAACTGAGGAACTGTTTGCAGGAACATGATGCCTGTCATGTTGACAAAATGCCAGGGAGCACCAGGACTGAAAAACATAAACGGTTTCAGTTTGAAAGGACCCGCCAGGGACATAACACTGAGGACTGTCATGCCTGGAATCCTATGCAGACCAGCCCACAGCAGCAGCACCCACTCTCCAGTGGGTCATCTTTTTGGCTGCTCAAAAGTGTTTTCTCAGCACTTGAGACCTACTGCTCACCTAATCCTAGGTGATCTCCCCCTCAGGAGACTGCTTGATGGCCAACACAAGAGGCTGAAACACAGATCTCCAAAGGCAGCAGCACAGGTCATTGCTCTTGGGTGTAAACATGCTGGGGGTAGGAAGGTGTGAGAATTAGCATCAACTCCTGTCATCTGCTCAGTAGCAAAACCAGTGGTTTACACAAATGTTTGCAATTCAAATGAAGAAGGTATGATTGCATGTAATTTAACAGACCTGATCAGCCTTGTTGTCCCTGAGTAGTGAGAATTCAATTTTTCGTTATTCAAACACTAATTAAAAAAAAGTCTTCCACTGATTCTAGTGATAATAATTTCACTATATCTCTTTTCTGTACAGGGCTGAATGTCTTAGCATTTAATTACTGTTAACAAGACCTTTATGGGCAGAATAAAAAATTTCATGTACTGTTATAGCATTAGTATATTAAATGTAATTGTCAGGTGGCCCTCTTAGGATTACTGCTCTTCATTGAAGGATATTCAGCTTTTTCTTCATTGTCATTTAAACTTCATTAATATAGAAATGCCTTCCTTTTACTTTCCATGGCACACTTGCAGTCAAAATTGTGTACGCAGACAATTTTGTTTGATTGATATAAATTTGATCCGACTGCATTTTGATTTGGAATGGTCTGAAAGGTGAATTAGTCTTTTTGAAGTTGAAATAACCATGGAAATAGTTGTGCTATATAGAAGCAAATAAATTAGAAGCTACTTTTTTTTTTTCTTTCCTTTCAAAGTGTTCATATTTATAGAAATTTGGACTTAAATGGCTGGAGTTTAATACTGCTTCAGATTTCTAATCATTGGCTTTTGTTTTGGAAGGGCAATCCTGATTATTACAAGGAAGCAAATACTTTAAAAGTAATTCTTAAGGTCATAAAGTGCGACCAAAGTTAATGTTCTACAGCATCAAGGCTCCTGTTGCTAAGTGAGCGCAGTTCATCCTTCCAGAAGTAGTGCAGTGGTGAATCTCGCAGATTCTCTGGTTAAAATAGAAAAATAGGATGAGAAGTTGTTTTCTTAAAACTGGTGTGTAATATTCCCCACCCTGCAGTACTGCCAAAAACCTTCTGACACTTGGAAAAAGAGAATAAAACATCACTAGCACCAACTTTATAACAAGAGGTTACTTCTCAGTTCTTCTGCCAGTAATTAGCATTAACATTTAAACATTATTTTGCATCGTTTTAATTGGCAGTTCAACTAAGATTAGGACAAAAAATAAGTAATGTTGCCATGCATAGCTTATTTGCTATTATTTTTCCCAGTCTCATTTGCTTTGTCAAACAATAATGTGTAGATTCCCTTGGCCTTGTGATATAAGCATAGCAACCCACAATTTTAGGTGGCACAACACATTCTGGTTTAGAGCAGGGAAACGCACACATCTTTTTTATATCTGATTTGATTTGCATGGTTGATGATGATCCTGAAGGAAGCAGTGAACGCTTTGCTTTCAGGAGATGGCAGGTTTGGAGCGCAAGGTCATGTTTGTATCAGGGAAGCATTCATGTGGGGCAGTGATGATGTATCAGCCTGCAAAAATACTGTGTGCACAGACTAAAGATCTTGGCTTTGGTGTCACAAAAAGAAAGCCGAAGCTGGTGGAACGCATGTTTTAACTTGATAAAAATTAAGCTTCCTTTTATCCCCCTAGTCTTAAGGATTTGTTATCTAAGCTTATTTCAGCCAGTGCTTTTTGTAAAAAAATTCTTTTCTTTCTGCAATTCATTTTGATTTTGTCATTAGTACCTTTGCACTGAAGAAACATACTTTAATCCAAATGTATGCATATATGATTGTGCACAGGGCACCAGTTCATTATTTTTTTCCTCTCTTTCTTATTTGAACTCTTCAAGAGGTCTTAGTTTGAGTAAGCATGACAAAAACTTTAATGGATAAAACAAGTTAACAATTATATAGCAAGTCTCCAATTCCAGTATAATATGGCTCAATAAGAATGAGACAAAGGTTGCCATTGCAGCTTATTACTACGTAGTTATTTAACATGACATAATATCACAGAGCCATTTCCCTCTCTGCATGCTGGTGGCTGTGGCTCAGCTGAACAACGGATGAACCTTTCCCAACAAGCCAGAGCTGGCACCTCAGCCTTGGCATGGACACCAAGGTGGATGCAGCATTTCACATTTTCATTATCTTCACTGGATTTGGTGAAAATGGACAAGGGAATCATTCATTTGAAACAAACAATTTAGATTTACTCTGCTCTTTTTGCCTAAACTAAGGGCTGTAATCATAAAAGTGATATGATCTACTGCACCATAATCCAAGAGCCTTTGTCTTGGACTTGAGATTCACATTGTGTCTTTTTCCTACATGCTAAGTAAGCAAAACTCAGAAAGGTGCTTTCATCTACTGACAGAATGCATGCAACTGCCCTTACCATGACAGCAAAGAAACAAAGTCCCAAAATGCCAAAGTCTACTTGGTAAACCAGCCAGATTTGCTTCATTTCTTTTACAGTAGCTGAAAGGAGGAATTTGCCTAAAGGAATTATTCTGGAAACTTCATCTCTGAACTCCTAAAATGATGCTACCAAGAAATTTTGGTAGGAAGAAATAGAAGTAATTGATGGTTAAAAATATAAGGGGCCTGAAAACAACCAGTGTAATGTAGTGTTCTCCTGAGCAAGCACAGGAAAAGGGAGCAGCAAATCCATGTATAATCAGTTATTCAGATCATTATCTTATGTTGTAAATAGGTAGAACAAAGAATGGACTGGCTGTGTTTAGAATGTGGGCTGCAGTTACTAAGCAGCACTAAAAACATCCAAGCCAAATACATTCTTGAAGATGAGCTCATATTTTATTCGTGATCAGTTTATAGATTGTAGGTGAAGAAGGGATAGACCAGCAGACACCATTATGATAACGAACTCAGTTCTATTACAGAAGTATTTTTCTAAATTAGCTCAAAGACAGAGTTAACACTGTGTTAGTGAAACCTGTAGGTGTCATAGCCTGGGACAAAGCCTGACAAATAATTGGAAGGAATGCAAAGAGACGAAAATATGGGCAAAGAGCCCTCTTCTAAGGGTTCATAAGGAAAATGAACAATTGCACACTCAAAGGAATCAAAGAAATCAAATTCCCAGGCAGAAAAGTTGAAATTAGAGCTATATAATGAACAATGAAAAGATACAAACTAATCATGGAAATATCTAATATGACGACCTGAATTTCAAGCAGAAAGGGGAGATATTTCATAAGGGTATAAAAGCTAGGTAGAAAAATATCACTCAGAAAAGGAAACTTTGCTTCACACAGTAACTAAACCTTCATGTCTAGCTTTGTATAAGCATTTCAAAGATGATAAGAAAATAAATTCTTCCTGCAGGAGAGGTATGGAGGGGATTTGCACTGTGAAGAAAAATCTAGGTTTTCAGGAATATGTACTAGATGTCCAAGGGTGATTTTTTTCTTCTTTAGCTTTAGTAGTCTTGACATAAAAAATATTTTCCATAAAATAGCCTAAATATATTCAGTAAGTTATAATTTGGAAATAGAAAACAACCATCTATCAGTAAATTTCTACTTTACAGAGAAGGTTAATCTGTAGATTCTTTTATTTTATGTTACGGTTATTGTAAAAAAATATCCAGAAACTTCAAAGCATGAAAGATTCATTTCACCATCCCAGAAGTCTTTGCTATTTTTTTCCCAACAAATTGAGTTTTAAGTCATTTTCAGGTGGTTTCTTCAATAAGCTTAGGCAAGTGTAATTTCATGCAGTGCAATTCAGACTTACATTCCCACTGTGAAACAGAACTCATCAGTCTGTCTTCTGGACAGAAAGGCAAAGCCCTTCAGAATTTCTTAGTGTCAGTTTTTGGGGTTTGTTTTTTTTTTTTTGCAGTGCAGCATAACTCTTTCCTGGGAATGGGATGTGCCTTGTGTTTGTTTCCATTTATGGCCAAGAGCAACTAGTATAATTCAAAAAAAGCTTTTAGAACTGTTTAGAGAACTACATAGTTGCTAATAGTGCTATATTGATATTGTGGAGAATTAAATGCTCTGTTAGCTGAAGAATGAAGGCAGCAATAAAAGTTTTTATCCTTTCTACTGGAGTCTGGCATGGATAACAGACTGATCCAGCATCCTCACTGTAGTTCTTCAGTTTGCCAGCAAGAATACCACTTAATGCAAAACATGATGGTGGTGATGTGATGGGTGGAGCTCGCTAACTTGTCTCTTTGTCTCATGCTGGCCACCAAACAGTCATCAGACAGTATGAACAGAAGCCAGGATCCTGCAGTGATCTCTGTGTGAAGAGAATACTTTTCAAGACTGGAGCCATAATATAGCCATTATCAGTTTGCCTTAAGATTGGAGACTTTATTTTCTTATCCAAGGCCAAGATGTCAGGGATGTCAGGGCTGCTTGCAAGAAGATTTTTTTGCTTCTTCTATATCATACAAAAATGAGGAAAAAAGAAATTGATGACTTGATGAATCCTTGAAATGGTCAATGTTGGGGGAATTCTGTCAAGCTGATGCTCCTATTTCACTATTGACTGAGAAGTGCCAGTCCTTTGCAGCTCTTAAAAGGGTAAAGAGAGTTCATTCTGCACTATCTTCACATTCCTACTTTAGTTTTAATTATTTTAGTAATCCTTATTCCACTGAATTACTTCATCTTCTGTTCCAGAATCCCTATTTTTAGATGAAGGGCCATAATATTGTAGAACTTCAAGGTAGAAGAAAAAAATAAGAAATGGTGGCAAAGGCTCTTCATTTCATGTTTCAATGTCACTTTGATTATTGCATTACATAGATAAAGCGACAAACATGTATTTGAAGATTAATTGCTTTTCAGCCAATAGCCTTGTAAAGGCACAAACCAGCAAAATCTTGAGCAGAAAAAATTGTTGTCATGGATCAATCATCCTGATTTTGCTCTCAAACTATTAATAACATTAGAGTGTGTGTTGAGTGAGTTATCATAGATCCATCCAGTATTGAATTATGAAATTAAATTTCAGTTTATGAAAACTACATAATATAAGCGAATTACCTGTTAAAAATGAATTTTTCAAAGAAAGGTGATTAAGTGGTTTATTTGCATGAGACATTGGCAGGAATGAGGAAATCCTACAAAGGGTAGGAACAATCATGTAACAAAAGCGAAGAGACAAAGCAGACACAAAAAAGAGATTCTTAGTAGGAGATATTGTGGCACCAGGTGACAGATTCAAAATAGGAAGACTGGTGTTTGGAATAATTTTATTATTTGGGTTTAATTTCTTTGTGCTCAGAAAAATATGTTTATACAGTTGTTTGAGCTGTTTGAAAATAATTCTAGAAATGTTTGTAGTTTAACGCAAGCTCTATGTGTTTAATTGTTCCCTAGCCCATTTCCTGGTGCCTGATGGGCCTACTGCTACCCTAAAACATAATAAGCACTAACTTTCCCATTCTCCACCTCATTACTTAGGTGCAAGATGTGTGAAAACAGCAAGGAAAGACTTGTCAAAAGAGCATTCAGAAGTTTAATTTCTGCTACTGTACTTAAAGGGAGCTCTTCATAGAAGATCCTCTTCCCTTCTGGGACTGGGACAGGCAAGAGGGTTGGGGTTCTTTAATTTAGGCAAAGATAAATGAAAGAGATTCCAGAGAAAAACAGAGAACTGTGGAAGTCTGCACACACTGCAGCCAAACTACTCACCTCTACAACTATGTAGCAGTTTCACTTCTCTGCAAGCTATTTTTTTACTTCTTGTTGCATTCCTATACTACTGTCAGTGATCACTTACCTCCCATATATGCAATCATTTCTTCTACTGCTTTATTTCTCTTCTTTTTAAGGAAATTTTTATGAAATCTGTGGCATCACAAATGGTTATATCCCCCTCAAAAACACTTTACCTCTGTGCATTATAGTAGTCTCTATTATGTTGCAGTTCATTGCACTGTAATAAAAAGCATAAAAATGTTCAAGGCAGTCGATGCCATTAAGATTGCATTTGCCTATTGCACCAGACATTGTGCACTTACAGAATAAAACAACATATAAGTAGTTAGACTGAAGCGGTCTTCTTCTTTCTCTGACTTTATGTGGTGCTTCTATTGAATGTTTTCTCAGTGTCTAGAAGAGTTTCTCTGTATCATTCTTTGTTGTGATTTTCTTGCACCTTTAAATAATAGTTCTATTTTGAAATTCTATAGAGCATTATATTTATTTTTCAATGGATACAAATTACTTTCTGAAAAATGTTGGGGCTTTTTCTTTATTTTTTTTTTTGTTTGTTTTATTATAGGAGCCTGATGATAAGGTCTTAACCCTATATTTACGTTCTTAAGTTTAATCACCTACTTTTTGGAAGGGCTAAACAGTCTGTTCCATTCAGCTTAATAGGATTTGTTAGATGCCTGGTCATTTTGAAATTACCCAGACTAATTTTGGTAGAGATGCTTAGTTGGAGTTTTTTTTAAAAGTTTGGTCCACATACCTAGCTGATTTTTTAACATTAATCAGAAGCTGTAATTTTATGGATAGCTTGTAATTTATCATTGTTTCTCTTAACACCCATCTTATGTTCATCATTTACAAACAATAATCAAAAAACCAAAAAAGTTGGCATAAAGTATAAATAAAATAAAAATGAAATTGAATAGCACTAGAAGGAAACTTTTACCATGCCAGGGAATTCAAAGAAATTGGGCCCAGTAAACGAGATGAACTAAATATATCCAGTAGCACTCTTCAGACAAAGCCCAAAATCTGCAAATCCTTTTTCTCTCTTTGAAAGAGAGAAGGGTATTTCACTTCACCTTGGATTAAGACTAAAGTATGCACTAAATTTTCCAGGGCTGAAAATAGAATAGGACATGACTGTAAGCAATAGGGTCAGAAATCCCCCTGCAGTCAGCTACTTCAAATAAATTGGGAAGCAAAAAGAAAACCCATAATTTTCAGCATTTTAGAAGAAGTTCGTACTGTGATTTGTTCAACTATACACAAATATCAAAATCTAACCTACACTCCCTTAAACATATTCACTTCAACCCAAAGCCAAGCATCTAAAATTCTCTCTTATTGCTCTCTCTTTTGGTGCTGTAATGACTAATTCATGCACGAGTATCTCCATGTATTTGTTTAAACGCAAGCAAGAAGAATCCTCCTTTGTTTTTTCCAACTGAAAAAGTAGAAAGATGTTACTGGGCGATGATGTGTAATTGCCTTGTAGAATAATCATAAGAGCCAAGTTGAAAGAGGCATTAAGAAAGAATGGTGATGAAAAAATGCCAGACTAGGCTCTGCATAATCAAGCAAAAGTGGTTCTGTGCTCACCAGGAGGAAAAAAACTGTTGCAGAAAAGTAGGTTAAGTATTACCCAGGTACAAGTCAGAAATAGAAGAGGAAGTCCTTGATAATCTGGAAGTCAAACCCCCAGATAAGCAGAATAAAAACTCTGAAAAAGGGTTAAGATAGAGAACTGCCACAGCAGGAGATAATGATCAAATTGAGCTGTTAGACATGTTGTCCAGTAGTATCTGGATAAGAAAATGATGTGAATTATAGTCAGTTAGTCCTGCTTGCAACACCTGAGAAGCTTGAAATGCAGACTGCATACCTGAGAGCAGTCTTGCTGACTGCATGTCTATGATCCCAGTGCAAAACAGAAAAGCATCTAAGTAGAAAATTAGTTCTCTCAAATACAGCAGCAAAACTGTTCTGATCACTCGTAAGTACCCAAAAGTACTCACTAAGTCTTGTTTGCTGTTCGATGATCTGTGAATTGTTTTACTGACTTAAAAAGAGCATTACACTGAGAGTGGTGCAGAGGGTTGTGGGATGTCTTACTTGTGCAACATCAGCAAGAGCGTACTAGCCCTGATGAGAAAGAAATAAATGCACACATAATATTGGCAGTCCTGGTCAATGATAAGATATGCAATAATTTGAGGTGACAAGTGACAACAGATTGACCCAACATGTTTCAGCTTCTTCCTGCACTAACAAACATGGATGGAGTGAAAGACACTTTAAAATTTATAGTAAGGTTATCACTATCTGAATTTCTTGATGATGCCAATCTCCTAGACACAGCAAGTAAGCATAATGCAGATTTCTTACGGGTGCCTTCCCACATGACTGATGAATTATCTAGGCTGCATATTTGCAGTGAGTAAAGGGTAGGGACTTGGTGGACTAGCACTAAAAGGATAGTATTCTACTAGAGAGAGAAATAAGATTTTAGGGATAGCAAAGCAGGCAACTCCAAGGTTGACGGCTTCGTCTACTTGATAAACTTCATCATATTCCTACATCGAACATTTTTCAAGTGAGTTCAAAGGGTAAAATCCTACAAGTAGCCCTGGGCTATTTGGAAGAAAAAAAGCAACTGAATCTATAGAAACAAAACATGTTTTTTCAAGTTGCCCATATTCTTGGTCCTTCTTCATGAAATTCAAAAGACCAAAAAGAAACTGAAAGCATGCTTTAAAGACTGACTATTTGCTGAAGCCTTTCCTGTGCAATAGAAAGCAAGATGTTGATTATCCAGGACACAACAGAGTATATAATGCTTTGCTTATGCTCCTGTTTCATTTCATGATGTTTATAAATCACAAGATGGAGCACAATAGACTGGACAGTAAAACAAAGTCTGTATGGATCATACGCAAGTACAGAGATTGAAAGGGAACATCGTAAATTATTTTCCTGATTTCTAAAGTGAAGGAGAGTGTCAGATTTTTAAGGTATCCCAGTAAGGGATACCTTAAATATACATTGCTGGGTTCTAATAATCAACCACAGGCTCCTCAATGCAATACGCAATGTCTTGTTAATATATACAGAGTAGCACAGAAGCAGAATGATACTTTATAAATAGCTCACCATCTGTTTATAGGATCAATAAATCCCCACTGCATTATGTGGGCCCAAATCATGTGAGATCACCTTATAGCTCCATGTTAACATTTCCTCTTTTACGGTCTTTCAAGTGCTTGTTAGATTTTCACAAAGCTACTTGTAAATATAAATACCATATATGAAATATTTAACAGATGCTGAAGTGCACCTTGGGATGATGGCTACGGTCTGGAATGACCGGTTTATGGGATGTGTGCCCACATTTCTGCTGATTATTGCACCTGCAGCTTTTGGAACTGCATAGTAGAAAGTAAATTTAAATCTTTATCCCACCATTTAAGCATTCTTTTCTTTCCTTTCCTTCCCTTCCCCTTCCCCTCCCCTTCCCTTCCCCCCTCCTCCCCTCCCCTCCCCCCCCCCCCCCCCCCCCCCCCCCCCCTCTCCTCCCCCTGTTCTTCTTCTT
>WYDI02000081.1:0-27951 GCA_009867235.2 Psittacus erithacus
CCATGCTGGCTGTCACCAAGCACCTTGTTGTTTTTCATGTGCCTTAGCATGCCTTCCAGGAGAATCTGCTCCAAGATATCTGACCTGGAGTGACCATAAAGAGCAGAAATACTGACCAATTGGTAGAAACTATAATATGTAATATAATTAGCAGGTGCATGAACATGTGTGATACAGTGAAGAAAAAACTATATAGCCTTTGTAGAACAAAAAATATCTCACGGGTCTCATGGAGTTTCTGGGGAGGAGGGAGAGGAGGGGAGTGATCTGAGAAGTCTCAAAAATCTGCTCCTAAGCTTTTTTGGCATAGAAGTTATCTGGAAAAAGAAGCATAGTGTGAGGTGAGAGAATTTCCTGATGGCAAATTACTCTAGACAGCAAAAATAAAAGTCAGCTGGAGAAAGGAGAAAGCTATGAGTTATTGGGTAAAAATGGCAGGAAAAAGAAATTAAAAAATCAGCATTGATAACAGCAAAGGAATGCACCCCAGTCAAAACAATCCTGACTTTGCATGGAAAGAGAAGTGTTGAAAAGAGAATTCCCATTAGTTGGGTAGAAGAGATCCCTGAGTTACAGCACACGGTTTTATGAAGTTGTCAGCCCAGTGCTCAGTGGTGGAGGAGAAAAGGCAGTATAAACTTAGGAATTATTAAGGAGCAAATAGAGAAGAAAACGTAAGCATACTATGCAGCATATGAGGTGAACTCAAATATTATCTGCAGCTCCAGTTCTCTGGTGCTAAAAAGAACAAGAAAAGGTTCAAAGAAAGGCTGAAGCAAATGGTACACAGAGTATTATTAAACAGTCTGGGACTCTGCAGAGTGGAACAAAAGGAGCAGAGGGGAAATTTGACAATGAGTCTTAAACCATAAGCAGCGTTGAGAGTGAGGCTAGAGAGTAATTATTCCCTCTCTCACAAAGCAGAAGAACTAGAAGAAACCAAGAGAAATGGGAAGGTTAAAAGTCCCAAATACATAAAAGAGGTACTTTTTAGCTAGCTCTGTAATTGAACTTCGAAACGCTGCAGGACTTGGTGGGTGCCAAAGACTTACAGGGGCTCCCACAGCTACTGGACAAATCAATAGAGAGAAAAGTAACTGAAGCTTACAAGCCATGAGGATACCACATGTGTCCCAGGACATCAGTGAGCCACAGACTGCTGCAAGTGGGAACAGACACTACCTGTCACCATACATTTTTGTTTGTGTAGCTTCCTGCAGGCAACTGCAACTGATGTTGGGCTAAACAACCCTAAGGTCTGACCCAGTCTGGACATTTTTAAGACTTGTCTGGAATCCAACAAGAAACTGGAACAATGAGAAAGCCATGGAGGTATTTGCATTGAAACAGAACCAAAAAGTGTATCCCACTCCCCATCAAACTAAACAGCAATGAAGAAAGGTTAGCTGTCGTCAGAAGAATAAGCAGCCTCAGATTGTTTCAACTGTGTCCAGGCAAAATGAATAATTTTTTAGTTCTTGTGAAAGCAAAAAGGAGAGGTACACCAGGAGTGGGAGGGACAAGGTGAAAGGATTCAACATGAAAGCTTGGCGAAGCTTTGCCCAGGCAAATATAAACTGCTATCACCCCTACAATATAGTCAGTGGTGTTTAGTCCTGCAGTTTCCAGATCTACCACTCTGATGATATGCTGCTTTGAAAGCCAGATTGTTATTCTAATAAGTTCTCATGGATAACCTTTATTATGACATGAATGGATCAGCAAATTATGACAAAAATGTGCATATGGCAACAAGGTCATTTTCAGCTGCCTCCTCGTGCTTTTGTGAAGTACCTAATTTTGGTCTTGCTTTTTCTTTATAAAATATCCACCCATCCTAAACTTTTCAGTCCAACCTTAATTTAATACTTTAAGAAGAGAAGGGCAAAACTTCAGAAGTGATGTATGAGTGGTGAAAATGAAAATCTATCAGGGCTTTTCCTATGAAACAGTTCTAACAAGAAATTTTTTAAAAATACTAATACGTCTTTCTAAGAGTTAGCTAATTGCATAGTGTTTATTGTGAAAAGATAAGTATTTGTTACTGTGAACTACAGATACTTCTTGCATTAGATCAGGGAGATAAGGATGTCTAGTATTTTTGCATGGGTTGTAGATCTAGCTAAAGAAAACGATGGACCTAATAAGAACATGTGAAAACTGAAACCTGACATGCCTTTATTGAGATTTCATCTCAGCTTCACCTCTTGAACTGACTCAGTTCAAAACACATCCTTCATCTGATTGTTTACTGTAGAGCAGGGAGGAGTCTTTCTTTAGACATTGTTACAAGCACATGACAATGTGTAACTGTTAGAGACTATGATCTGGTGTAATTCATATATTTGAGAGCCGTGAGAAGGTGCAAATTAAAGCTCAAAGTCCTGCATATAGGTTTTTAAACCATTTGCATTTCTCCTTAGGCTTCTCTCATTCTTTGCAGTGGGAATTATTGTAGCTTTAATCATTTCCATAGAAATTGATTTCAATGAAGTTTTGTTACCTTGTCCAAACTCACTGCACTAGACACAATTAATCCTAGTTCAGCATACACTGCAACTAGTGATTCAGCTCCAATGTTTTTGAATAAACTTTAAACTGGCTTAATTCCTCCTAAGTGAGAAAGCCAAGGCCGGTCAAAATAGGCAAACTGGTTCAAAACTGACAATGCAAGTCTTTTTTAATTCTTTCATCTAGATTAGACACTGAACAAATTTAGGGGTCGTACAATGTGCTAAAGCCCAGCTATCTGGCTACCTGCTCTTCTATTCTGCAAACAGGAACTAGAACCATCAGTAAATACATACTTACACCAGTGTGTGCTGACCAGGAATTACTTCAATAAAATATCAAGCATTTCTGGGAATCAAGCCCTTGCAGTAGGCAAGCCTAAACAAGGATTACAAACAGCTAGGGAAGGCTTCCCACAATTCTTGTTCTTTAAGTTTCCTTTTGGAAGCATTTAATTCTACCTTTGTAATAGTTTTCTACCTGCTGAAATATGCTTTCCTGTTCTCTGTGGTCTTTCTATACCACTGTAGTCAGCTAGTCAAACATGAAGAACACAGACATGAAACGTAACCAGCCTGGATTTGTTTGTCCTCAAATTTATTCAACAGCTGTCTCCTCCAACACTGATCTGGAAGTGCATCTACTCACAAATTGTTTCTCACCACAATATTCATAGACCCACATCTAAACTTGTATTTTTGGGGTTTTTTTTTATGAATCCCTCAACCACCCCTTGATTTCCTAAGTGCAAAGCTATTTGGCTATTTTATTCATTTTTTCAGATTTTTTACAGTACCATAGGGAAAAAAATGGAGTAATATGCTTCTTTGGGAAAACAGACCATTATTCTTTCCTTGCTGAAAGACTGCTCATCTCAACTGACAAAAAAGATGCCCTTTCCAAAAATCTGATTTAAGATCCTGGATTCAAGACAGCTCGCATACTGTATGTGTTACCCTATGGTTTTTATTATCAGCTTTATTACATCATTAAAACATAGGTCAATTTTCTTACACAGCTAAATACTAATTGAAAAGGAGAGAGAGAAAACAAGGCTGTAGAAATGAGCCAAAAAATCTAGGCCTTACATTATCTTTGTAATGCTTTCAGCTGAAATTCTGATTATAAGAATAGATGGAGTCTTATGAAAAATGTGTAGTGGGTATTTAAGAAGTTGTGAGAATGGACAGTGGCTCATTGACCCCAACATTTTGGAACTGTTGATCTAAATCTACTGTTTGTGAATGTTAATACCACATATTAATAGAATCTGAGTGCCACTATGAGCTGTGCAGAACTCAGTACTGTGGGCTTGTTCTATGTCCAGGAGAACTGCAGAGAAATACAAATCACCTTCTTCTCTCTTGCCTGCTTTCCATCTCATTATATTCTTGATATATGCAGAAGACAGAAAATTACAGTAGGAATTCAGGAAGAATTATGCTGACAAACTTCCTAAATTTACCGTGAGATTCAGATACTTTTTGTAGAACAGAGTGAGTTATCAGTGAATCAATGTTGATATGAAGAACCAGGCTTCATTTAAAGTTATTCTGCTATGAACTGGTGTCATTCTACTCAGTTTCATGGTGCTGCTGCAAAATGATATTAATGCACATCAATTCAGAATGCATAGTACTCTTTTGAAAAAGATTTAAAACTGAGAAACAGGCATGGTGTCATATCTGTGGCAGGATCTTTAATTAATACAATTACAGGAAATCTGCAAGAGCTGGAAGATATGTTGCACTTTGAAGTATTCAAGTGAGAAAGAGCATCACTGTTCTGATGAAATCTTTAACTGTACCTCCTTACTTTTCTCTACAATTTTTTAGTCCAAACAGTTTCTAATTTTATTTTTTTTTTAGCACACACATGACAACTGCTTCCATGCATTTTGATTTAGGCTATGGCTAACTTCTCTTTCAAAGGCTTTAATAGATACCTTGCGAAAATTTACTCAGATGTTTGCGTGTGGTGGCCAATTCTCATCTGAAAACTCTTAGTTTCAGTAAATTTGTTACCAATCTAAAATGCTTCTATTCTTTGAACTTTAAAAGCTAATATTCCAAGGGTGAGCTGGTGTACTGTTGGCTGATGAATTCATTTTCATCGCTGCTATTTCAGTTCTGCTATAAAACAGGCTCATACGGGCTACTTCATTTCACTGGTCTCCTTGAGAATACCATAGACAATGTGTAAATGTCAAGCATCATGTTGGCTCTGCCCTACATCTGCTGCTGAGGAAAACCAGGCAGCAGCAGAAGTACCAGCAAAGAGCCTTGGAGTTATTGGCAGGCAGGAGTTTCATGGGAGAAACCAGAAGAAACCTCTGTCTTCCTGCCACTGCCAGCGCTGAGGACGGACACATGCATGTAGTCTTCCTCTGGCAGCTGGAAGACGTGAAAGAAAGGTAAACCAGCTCTACCTCTTCTTTTTGGTAAACAGGAAACCCTGGTTCAAAGGTAAAAGAAACTTCCCTTTCTTCTTAGCTGCAGTAAGTGGAGCGGCTTCACAAGAGCATTAGGGAGTTTGTTTCAGGTCAAGGACTCCCTGAGCCCAGGGCTGGGAATCTTGGTTCACTTTCTTCTTCAGTAAATGAAGTGCCAGCTGGGATAGGCTGGACCAAATCCTACCATGTTCTCCAAGACTTTAAAAAAAACTGGCTTGAAAGTAGGGTTAGTCTGCCTGAATTAACATTGGTGACACGGACAGTGGGATTGAGTGCAGCAAGTTTGCTGATGACACCAAGCTGTATGATGCAATCAACACACTGGAGGAAAGGGATGCCATCCAGAGGGACCTTGTCACACTTGAGAGGTGGGCTGATGCCAACCTCATGAAGTTTAACCAAGCCAAGTGCAAGGTCCTACACCTGGGTCGGAACAATCCCAGGCACAGCTACAGGTTGGGCACAGAAGAGATTCAGAGCAGCCCTGCAGAGAAGGACTTGGGGGTGTTGGTGAATGAGAAAATGAACATGAGCCGGCTGCAGTGTGCGCTTGCAGCCCAGAAAGCCAACCATGTCCGGGCTGCATCAAAAGGAGTGTGACCAGCAGGTTGAGGGAGGTGATTCTCCCCCTCTCTTGAGACCTCACCCAGAGTACTCAGTAGAGTCCTCAGCACAGCAAAGACGTGGACCTGCTGGAGTGAGTCCAGAGGAGGGCTAAAAAAAATGATCGGAGGGCTGGAGCACCTCTCCTATGAGGAAAGGCTGAGAGAGTTGGGCTTGTTCAGCCTGGAGAAGAGAAGGCTCTTGGGACATCTTATAACAGTCTTCCAGTACCTAAAGGGGGCCTGAAAGAAACATGGCCATAAGTAGATGCCATGGGAAAGAGTATGAGAAGCAGGGTATACAGGCAGATTGAAGTTTATAATTGCAAAAGACTTAAATGTTGTTACCTCATGTGTATTTAAACTTACTTTGGCAGGTGGGTCCTGGGATCCTGCTGTCTGAAGCATTCCCAAGGTCTGGCTCTGTCCATCCGTGTAATCCTTGCAGGCAGCCTGGCTTAAGTGTTACAAATCTAGTGTGCCACTGAAGTAGCCAGTGGGCCCTGGGATGGTAACTGGAACACAACCACAGAGCTGAACCAAGGCCTTCCCAGGAGAGGCAGCAAGGCTCAGGGAACAAGGAGGCCAAAGCAGCAGCTAGAGGCCTAAGGATGTGGGAGGGATGTGTTGAGGTAAGGTCCTGCTAAGGTCTGATTTCAAGAATCGGGAAGGTTATGCCAAACATAGGCATGTTTCAATATATGAAGTGTGTACTTGTTAGCATCGTGGGTAATGTGTTGCTGCCACGTTCGAAAAAGTCAGTAAAGGCCCTTGGCTGTGTGAGGTGAATTCCCGGTGAGGGTGAGAGCATTGAGATGGAGTCAGGGCACGTTATTGATTTATTTGCACACATGAACCAAATCTGACAGGGCGTCTGATCAAGTGGCATTCAGAGCAGTCCTTTCTTCCAGGCGCCTCAGCTGAGTGCCAAAGCCTGGCTCTGCAGCCATGAATCTGCTCTGAGAATTTACTTGCAGCAAAGAGCACAAACTGTCCAGGTCAGACGTTAGGAAGCAGCTCTTCCCCATGAGGGTGGTGAGGCCCTGGCACAGGTTGCCCAGAGAAGCTGTGGCTGCCCCATCCCTGGGAGCGTTCAAGGCAAGGTTGGGCAGTGCTTTGGGCAACCTGCTCTGGTGGAAGGTGTCCCTGCTCGTGGCAGGGGGCTGGAACTGGATGAGCTTTAAGGTCGCTCCAAACTCAAACCGTGCCATGATTCCATGAAACACTCCTCTGCCTGCAAAGCCCGTCATACCCTGAGCCCTTTGCAGCGAGTCGAGTAACGGGGCACAGTGCGACTCAGGAAGGGGCTTGCAGCCACGAGGCAGCACCAGGTTCGAGCTCCGGCAGCACTGGCGCCGGCGTGTGTGCTGGGAACAAATGATGGAACACGGGCGTCGCGGACGTTTCTAACGATGGCGTTAAAGCGGGGGTGAGGCGTCTGAACCGCCGCGCGCGGAGGGACACAGGCTGCACGCGGCACCGTCGGCCAGGTCGCTGGGGGCGGGGCGTGCTGAGGGGAAGCCACGCCCCCACCCACAGGGCTTTCCCCCCGCCCCCCGCTCGGCCAGGAGGCGCCGCCCATTGGTTGTTGGTGCGCGCGTCATGCTGCCCGCCGCCCACGCGCGCGCCGGTGCTGGCGGGGCCTTGGCGACGCCGGCAGCGGGAGCGGAGGAGTCAGGTGGGGCGCGGGGCGGGGCTAGGGGTGGGGCGGGGCCACGGGCCCTGCGTTGCCCGGGAGACGAGGGCGGGCGGGGCCGTCCCGCCATGGGCTGCCGGGACGCTGTCAGCGGGATAAGAGCGGAGCTGGCGGTCGGGCTCGCTAGCTCTGGCGGGCCGAGGAGCGGGTAAGGGTGCGGCGGGTTTCGCTGGCTCCAGCCTTGCGTTGCGGGGGCTAGCCTAGTGGCGGGGGGCCGTGTGGGAGGAAGGCAGCTCGGCGGGCACAAGCACGAAGGAGCGCCCCGTCACGGGCCGTGAGCCGCGGTGCCTCGGCCGGGGCGGATGGACTGTCTCGTCAGCCAGCGCCGGCCGCCTCGGCCGTGTGAAGATGCTTGCTGGTTGCTGCAGGCGGCTTAAAGCAGGCTGACGGCGGCGACTGTGAGAGGCGGAAGAAGCGGCCGCTGGTGGCGCAGGCGGGGCCCTGCCCGCCTTGAGGCTCCCCGTGACAGGGGCCTGGCCCGGCCGGGCCGCGCTGTCCGTCGGCGGTGGGGAGGGAGTGCGCGCTCGATTCCCTCACGCGTCACAGGGACGGGGGTCTGGGCTGGCCCCGTGTTTGGTAGCTTCGGTGAGGCGGCTTGCGGCCCGCAGTGGTTCTTCCTGCCTGTGACCTCTGCTTTTACAGAAAAGCAACATGTAATTCTCTGCGTGCGGGTGGTGTGTGTTTTGCGTTCCTTCCCGTGTTGCCGGGATGCTGCGGGCTCTGCGTTACTGTGGGCTGTGCTTTGTGATGTGCTTGTGCGGTACCGGAGCGCAAAGCCTCGCTGGCAGCAAGGCATTTGTTGAAGGCAGGAGATAGCAACTGAAGATAAGCAGATCTGGGCTGTCCGGGGAAACGCGATAATGTTGGTGGGCATGGAATGCGGTAGTCGCAGCACCTGAACCATCCTTTCCTTTTTTTAATCGTTGACTGAACAGAGGAGCAGTGAGAACTCTTCCAGGTAGTTTCTGAGCGTGGGGAGAATGTGTGAAGATACTCTTAGGCAGGGAAATAGAGTTGGACGCTACCTGGTACCCCTAAGTGAATTGAAGACCTGCCTTTTACTTACTTGTAGTGTGTGAGAGAAGGCAGGGAAAGCAGGTGCATCACTGGGAAAATAAAACTTCTTGTGTAAGAGAAAGCAGAGCAGCTGAAGAAATTCAGAGGGAGGATGACATGACCAAATGTAGTGACCTAGGAGCTGGAAAAGCATCTAATGTGATTACAAATGTGAATGGAGTAGAGAAGAACGTGTGGATGTGTGACAGTTGTAGTAGTACTACATGAATCAGTAAGAATACTTATTAGGACTTAGAGAAGCTTAGAGTTAGTGACACAAGACTGTGTCACTAACAATTGTACTGTTGCTTATGAGGGTGCTGGGACAACCTTTGTTGAAAAAAGAAGCAGGGACATCTGTTTTAGTCATTTATCATAACAGGGCTACACTGTGTTAAGAATTTAGGAAAACATGCTTAGTCTCCTTCCTGCTTTTAACTGTAGGCTCACAGACCAGTAGTGGAAAGAAGAAAGTATCTTCTTGGATACCTTAGAAAATCTGTGGTTTAGTGGCACTGAGAGTTTCTGGTGGATGTTTAAAGTAGAGTGAATGAAAAATTAGAATGCCTTCATATATTGTCATTAATAAGGAAGAAAAAAATCAGCTGTTTGCAGGGTGTCTTAAGTTTACTCTTTTCACTCATTGTCCGTTTGACAGAGAATCTTATGAGCTTTTTTCAATGCCTTTCCTTCTAAAACCAAAGTTAATAGTAAATGAGACCTTAGGAAGCCAGTCATCACTTGATTTGTAAGAATGCATACAGATTTCTTAAGAGGAGCTTTTTTTAATGTCACTCTCTGCTTTCCTTTTTCTCTTTCCCCCATTAGATTTCTTTTTTTTACTGTACTCAAAGATGGCTTTCCTTTAAAGTGTTTAATCAATCATGAGAATTTTTTCTGTTAGGTTAGTAATAATTTAATTAAAATTCTTCTTAAATGCTTTTTCTGCTTTCTCTTAGTCCCTTGTATGTTTTTCTTGTGTCTCTGCATCAATTTTTTATGCAGTTTAAGACAAGAAAAGGGCCTGTCAGCACCTTGAACAATAGCATAGGAACTGTTGGAAAGCAAGACAGTTGATACATAAATATCAGAAAAGAGAAACTGCATACTGAACACTTATTAAAAGTAAGTCGCTGCTTTTGTATTTTTCTCCTTACAGTTAAGCTCAAAGAGCATAAGCAAGTACTTGGAAATATGAACAAAACTTGAGGAAGCTATCAGTTCTGTATTTTTATTTAGTGATTTCTTTAGTAGACCAGGTGTCCTTAGTAATGTACAATTGTGTGCCCTTGTGGCTTCTGCAGGAAGCTAATTTCCTTTGTATTTGAAGAATTTTGCCAATTTCATGATGGTCTCTTTTCAAACAAGATAAAATTGCACATAGAGGAATTCTGAAGCAAAACTGGCTTTAATACTTGTTTTGTGCAGGCAGAAGGGCACAGAGGGAACATAGGGTGAAATGATTATTTGGTAAGAGGATTCTGTTGCCCCAGGAGGTGCTTGCTGTCCAGGACATGCTTGCTTGTCCTCTGCAGGTAAATCCAAGTCCTTTTTAGTCAACAGCCATCATCAGCAAGACCTCATTAATATCTATGTATTCCCTTTTAAGGAGATGCCAGGATCTGTGGGCTTCCATAGTGAAGAACTGTATTGGCTGTTAGGCTGAGATGTCTCTACTTCATATTGTTGAGTTAACCTTAAAGTAATCTTTTTTGTTTACTGGAAAATGGGATTATAATGGTGGGAAAAGATTGTAATATATGCAGTGTGGGGAGGGCTTTATGTATGTATGTCTAAGACTACTTTGACTCTGCGTTCTTCTCCAGTTCAGAGATGATTGTGAGAATGTCAGTTACTTTTGGCAAATTGTGTGATGAAAATTCATAGGACTTTAGGTAGTATCAACTAATTGGGCTGGTGTCATCAGAGCTATTAGTGCCTGTGATAGCACTCATCTGGAGGTGATATACATCTTTTTAGACTGGGGCAAGACAAGATAGATCTATGTGTGCTGTTCTGTCACCTGGACTCATCAGTATGAACTGACTAAGCTGATCAAGCAGCTTGCTGCTGCTGAATGGGGAGATCTCCCTCCTGCCTTCTTCCTTTGACAGTGACAATTGTCTTGTCTCCCAACATGGCAATTCAACAACCACAAAAATCCAGATGAAAAAAAAGGAGTTTTCTGCAAACATGTGGAGATGACTCTCATCAGAAGAGTTAGATGAGTGGAGTGCTGGGGGAAGAAGAGAAGAGTTGCTGGAGAGGAATAGAAACATCTTACTAGTCATGTGTTGTCAGGTGGGCTGAACTGTCTTGTGTGACTGTGCCTTAGCTTCTTCTCAGAAGGTGGGGGCTTTTGCTTTGACTCAGCAGGGTCTCTGCTTCAGCTGTCATCATCATTTGAGAAGAACTGATGAAGCAGCAGGGTATGCACTAGGTCATGGTTTTTTTCCTCTGTTCAGATTCAGGCCTTATATTTGAACAAGTCTTTTTGTGACTTGTTGAAATTGGTGCATGACAGTGTCTTGCTTCCAGATAAAGGACTCTGTACTAGAAGTGATACTAGAATGTGTTAAGGGGAAGGGGAAGAAGAAAGTGCTGTGTGAGAATGTGCTGTCTTGAGGATTTTCTTACTATAAGATGTTGGCTCTTTATGGTTCATGTTTGCAGCCTGGAGTTACCAGGATGCTGCAGGCTCCATGTTACGGCAGGCTGTGCTTTGTGGTACATTTGTGAAGAACCAGAGCACCCAGGAAATTGAGCTCCTTGGCTTCAGTTAAAAACTTCACTGTGCTCCATGTAAAAGTATGGGAGAATGAAGTATTAAATGTGAGGTGGGAGGAGAGAGTTCCTGGTTCTGGAAACCTGTTACCTTTCTGCTTTCCAAAGAGAAAATTGGGAAGGTGAAATATCAGAGGGAATTACTGTAAGGTAATGGAAATGCAAGGCTGTATTGGAAGTATTAAAACTGATGTTAACTTCATCCAGTTTTATTTCAGCAAATGCCTGACTTCATCTATTCCTGTCTAGTATTGTGGAGGCATTTACTGAAGATCTGTGAAGAATTTTTTTTTGGGGGTGGGGGGCAATAAATGGCAAAAAGCATCAAACAAGATCTGTTAACCTCAGTAAGCAACTGATTTGGTTAAATTTTAGTGTAGTAACTGAAAGATGAGGAATGAGTAACAGCAACAGCAGCCTGAAGGGATGAATAGTTCTCACTATTAAGATCAATAATTCATAATTCTGGAAAAGAGTGAATTAGTAAGGAAAATATTTAAGACTTATGGAAATGTTCCTGATAGTTCATAATTGTATTGCAGCAGCTGATGGAAGTCCAGCTTCATTATACTTTCATTATAATGTTTCAAAAGTTTAATTTTGTCCAGTTTTGTTTCAGTAATTTAAGATGACACTGAAATAATCCTAAAAATAACTAAAAAGTGCAAATCTTTCACCTTCCTATTATCTTTCCATTGGAAGGCAAGAGTTTTAACAAACCTGTTTTCCACGAATTGAGAGCAAAAATTCTTATGACTTGCTGTAGAGAAAACAAAACAAAAGCCCCAAAATGCAGGACTTTGTATGCTACCTGAGGTATGTATTTATCTTTGTATTACTTGCATCATTCAGTTTTGAAGGGACATTTGAGTTGCTGAAGAGTGTGCAGTTACATTCTTGATTTTTTTTTTATGCTTCAATTAACAAAATATTAAAGGAAAGCACAATTTCCTTTATGTCTGATTGTATAGATGAAATGCTGTGTGTGGTCTTTTCAACTCCAGAAGTTACTCTTAATTAATCTATAACTATTTTTGGAAGTCTAAATTATTCCAATTACAGTGTCAATTTGATTATTGGAGTCCTCCTAAATCCTTGGCACTTGCAGAAAAATTGTTGTGTTTGGTTACTGGAAATACTGCTTGGATGTGTAAGTGGCCTTCACCTAGCACATTTTATCCATCTCCCTACTTATTTCTCAGTCTCGTTTGTGTGTGCATGTGTGATAGGCATTTAGTTTGGGGACTTTTTAAGCATAGTTTGGTTATCTTGTGTGTTGTTGAATTGTTGAATTAAGGGTTTTCTCCAGTGGTTCAAAATTTTCTTAAATATTTGTCTATCTAGTAGTAGGTATACTGTGAAACTTTATACTCTTAAGTCATTATTATGTGAAATTAAGTATAATTATTGATTATAGTTTCTCTAGACTGCTTGACTTGAATGCTGTTTAAACTTCAAGAATAAAATAAAAATCCTAGCTGTTTCTTATTTGTACTCCCACTGGAGGAAAGCTACCTGAAGTGAGATCTTACATGAGTAATTTTGCCTGTAGCTTTCTTGGTTGATGACTGGGTCTTCTGGAGGCAGGTCAGTGCAAGAGGGATCAGCGCAGCTGGAACAAATGCTACTTTTCTGTAAAGTCTAGGGAAGCACAGGGTCTGCTTCCCTAAAGCGACTGAAGCTCTTTGTATTTGGCTAAGAAGCTGTCAGCCTGAGCTTGGCAAGGATAACTGCATATGAAACTCTCAGATATTTAGGTAAAAAAAAAAAATCTGTTTAAATACCACCTTCATTGCTGCCTGCTATCTTGTCTGCATTTGATTACTCATAGAAATTACTTTTGATTACTTGTAAAAATGACCAGTTTTAAAGTCCCAGAAGCAGAGTTAGTTGTCATCTTGTTAACTCTGATCATTGGCCTTCCTCTCATTTAATTGCTTTTAGTGTGCACTTTGAACACAATACTAAGATTTTACTTTCTAGTTTTAATCCTGTAATAACTAAGCTTTCAATTTCAATAACAGCCTTTGCTCATTCATATCCCTTCAGCAGAAGTGCTTCATGATACTGCTCAACTTCATTTTGCCTCTCATGTATCTGAGTATTGGTGCAATCAAAACTTAAAATCTTCTAAATTGCAAGAAGTTTCTATGGTCATGATTTATGAAAAGGTTTGTATGACCATTGAGTGGTACATCTGTTGTTTAAAATAATCTCCAGGTAGACTCAGTGTATGCATGCTTGTAGTGTGGTCAAAATTACTATGATTTTGCCAGTTGTACTG
This sequence comes from Psittacus erithacus, assembly GCA_009867235.2. Lineage (NCBI taxonomy): Eukaryota > Metazoa > Chordata > Aves > Psittaciformes > Psittacidae > Psittacus > Psittacus erithacus. The sequence goes on from WYDI02000081.1 coordinate 13,386, forward strand.
GAGGCCATGCTATCTGCTGTACTGCAGATTAATGCAAGATGGCATTCACAAAGTCTGCATGGTCTGTGCAGGCTTGCTGCTGGAGAGGCCCTGAACTTCTGACTGACCTCCTGTAGTAGCCTGCAGATTCCCTTTCACTCTGCAGAGTCTGTGGAGGTTATTGGTCTCCAGATTTAATTATTGGTCGTTGCTACGCAAGTATGGCGGCTGAGGCTTGGTCTGTAGTCTGTTTGTGGGATAAATATCAAACCTAAAGCTTGAAAGAATGTTTAGGACTATTACGTGTGTATATTTTAATTTAGAGAAGAACTTGTTAACAGTGTGTGAGTAGTGTTCAGAAAAAGGCTCGCTTGGGAGCTATGCTGATTCAGCCTTTTCCCTGCTGAATGATTTTACAAGTCTTCATCTTTCACACAGTTTATTTTCTGCATAGATTCTGTTTTGTGGTGGAATATTTGTTAATTCCTTTCTCTAGTATCATGTGTTTCTTTCAGGTGTTGTCCTCTGGAACTCCAGATAAGATCTGGAACAGATCCTTGTCTTTGACTCTACTAGCAAAGCTTGCTTTAGCATTTTCGTGCTATTGGTAACAGCTTGATACTCTTCAGTGTGTTATAGTTGGTCTCCATGTTTGCAAGCATATTTGTTTCTAACACATTTTATGTTGCAGTGATTATCTTTGAAGGCCCCCAGCTTTCCCTGTGCCTCATCTAAGGAATGTTTATTCTCTGTGCCTGCATGCATTGGTCTGAAATACGGAAATTTTAAATGAACTGGAATGGATTTAATGTGGTTAACTATATTATAGTTACTGATTTTAGATAGTGTAAGATCACAAGCTAAATATAAACTTGATTAGTGTATGTACAGGCTCAGTGCATTACTTGAGTGTGTAGGTGGTTGTTTGAGAGCCTCTTTCATTAGTGCTGTACATTTTTATCTTGTAGGTGAATCATCTTTCATCTTTAGCTTCATTTCAGACTCAAATGCTTGCACAAGTGTTTTGTATTGTTTGATGACTAAGTAAAATTTCATGTTACTTGAGAAGCTGTCCCCAAGCACTTTTGTAACATGCAGCTAGCCTGTGGGATTCTTTGCCATTAACTCTGTCTCAATGATATTTCATACAGACTCAAAAGGAGGAAATTGTTGGTAATCTGCTAACTTGTGAAGGGGATACAGATCTTCATGGCTCAAGGCAGAACCTGATAACCTTATGAATTTTACCAAGAGCAGCCTTCCTATCATTGATTGCTTAATCTCTGGTGCTACTTTCTTAGCACACAGTTGATACTGCATTGCACTGTTCCATTATGACAGCTTGCATTTGTTGTCATTGCAGTGAACACTTCTTGAAACTGCACCAAAGACTCCTATACATCTTATTCTCTTTTTCCAAATAAGAGTCAGATATGTCAAGTAGGTATTATTATGTGGAAAATCTGGGATGGCATGAAACTAAAATGTGTTATTTTTTTTGCCAGCACATTTTCCCTTTCCCTTTCTTAGATGTTGGTACATGTAGTCAAAATTTTTGATAGTGTGTTGTACAAGTTGTCAGGTGTCATTTAATTCTAGTTCCCCAAGGTAATAGTACTTTCCAAGAAGTAAATATTAAGCACAGATGGGGTTTGGTGGCGGTATATGTGAGTTTCACAAATTCATTTTTTAAGCATCCAGAAATTACAGCAACATAATAATCTACTTGTAAAAGCCCTGTCATGAGTTAGGCAGGTAATACAAATTTTTTTTTTTGCAAGTAGACTTAAATGAAGAACAAATCATGTGGATACTTCCCAATCCAGTAGGACAAGAACTTGTAGTTTAAGTCAAATGTTGATGAAATGCTGTTTGTATTTCACTGCTGTAAATGTCACAGTAGCTTATGATGTACTAAAAGGTGCATCAAAAAATCATTGGATTGACTTTAATGAGATATTCTTAAAAATGACTCTCACCACAAAGCAGACCAATGAACAAAGTACAGTTGCTATACAGAATTATGCTAGGGATTTCATGTAAGACATGGAAAGCTGTTGTCTGTGTTCCAAAGTTTTACATTGCTAATGTGGTGTGACTGATTGCAGCTAACACTGAAGAGGAATTAGGATGAGAGGGGGTTGTTAACCCTCTCAATCTCTAAAGCTTGCTAGGATGGAGTAACATGTAGGTTGGCTTCTACCATACTCCAGTGTATATATATATATAAAAAAATACAGCTGTGCATTCTCTCCCCAGATTGTGAGGCCTTGATGAGTTAGGGCTGTTGTTGAGATCCTGAGTTTTGCCAGTAGCTTTGTGATGGTTGTCAGAAGTAGAATATTCATTATAATTATAATGATTGTGGCTTTAAACTTTGGAATTACAGACCTCTAAAGCATCATACAAAACTGCGTATGCCTAACTTTATTTTTAGATACCTGGTGCATTGCTTATATGTGGAAAAGTCTGCAGTTTGCATGTGAACTGGCTTCCTTTTGGGGTGCTCAGACCTTTTATCACTTGATCTTTTCTTGCCAACTTATCTTACAGTTTTGGTAGTCCCTCTTTGGTCGACCTTTGAGCACAGTTTATTATACCTTAGTGTTCTTGACTTTGTTTCCAGTCACCCGTGTGCTGATACTAATTACAGTTTTTCTACAGTGAGTGGCAGCTAATAAATCAGAAACTTGCTGGTTTGAGATGATAGGCTCCAGTGCCATTGTAGGACAAGCTTATACACTTCATGGCCATTAGTATATTTTGCATTTAAGGAACAAACATCTTTGTCAGATACATAGGCTAATGAAATGATGGTATACAGTGGAAACACTGGAGATATAAATTGGAGTTCATTTAATGGAAGTCATGTCTTAAGATCACACTTCGGAAACTGTTGAACGGGAAAACATAGTTGTGGGTAAATGAGGTGTTTTGGTTTTGGGGTTTTTTATCTGTAAAAATATTGTATATATGTTAATCTGTTATGCCTTTGAGTTGAGCTTCTGTCATTCATTCAGAACTGTTACCAATAATTATGCTGGAGAAAATCGAGATTCTAGGAACAGTCATGCTGGGGAGAGCATGACTTAAATACTTATGGATCAGAATATATCCAAGGAACCAGATTAAACTCTAGCAAATATGTTTTAGGTTACCTTTGCAAAAATACACTGGCCAAGTTTGGGAAGCGTGGTGTGGAAGAAACTCTGTGCCCGAGGAAATTACCCATATGCTTCATTTCTAATTGTTAAAAAATAAGAGGCCTGAAAGTACATGGCAAATGATTCAGGGTTAAGGAAGAGTTTGGATTTCTTCTTCACTTATATTCAGTGAGGTGCACCACAGGTCTGGGTCTTGATGAGAAGAATGAAATCTCTGAAACTGTTTGAGTTAACCTGCTTGTACATGTAGTGCCACTTTGTGTATCTCTAGGTGCCTGTAGGCTTGGGTATGTTTTCTAATATGAGTTTGCTGACTTGTTTGTAGATATCTGATGGGTATTTTGGAAAGTGCCTGTTTCTTTAATGTTTTAAATCTAGCACAGTATTTGTATGATCTTTTATTTCCTTGGCATTCTTATTCTACAACAGGAATGGTTAGTTTAGCCATCCGTGTTGCAGTGGCTATACACAATATGAAAATGAGTATTTTTACTACTTTAAAGACTTCTATTTTCAGAAAGCATAGATAATGTAATTCCTTAAAATTCTCGCCCCTCCCCCCCAGTGGAAGATACAATACTTTCACACCCACTTAAAGACAGAAATTTTCTAATTCTTGGATTGTATAAGAGCTGAGCTTCATGGATTAAATTTTGTTATAGTACCTAGGCAGCAGAACACAAGTAGACTACATACCTATAGAAGGCATAAAATATTTTGGTATGGCAAGGCAAGCATCCCACAGAGGTGAGGTGGGAGTTAAATATACTTCTGATCTTACATAGAAGTAATATTAGTAAGGTTATATATGTATAAACACACCTGCATGCACAGCAACACCATTGCTATGGAGATCTCAACATGCCTTTCAGTGTTCATTAAAATAATGCTTGTTTACCGTCTTGCGAACTTGACACACTTTTCCCTGGTTAGCTAAAGAGACATTGCGTGTGCTATTTATCCAGAAGTACTAAGCATTTTTATTTTTCACCTTTTTATTCTGGGGAGAGAAGACTCTGAGTAACTTATTTGGATGTCATACTTATCTAATGAATTACACAGAAGACTAAAAACTAGCTACTAAACTCCTTGATAAAATAAAGGACTTTGTCAGAAGTAGAACTGTGCCAAGAAAATGGATATCTACCTGCACTCTTATGATAAATTCTGTATGTTAGGAGGTTGCTTTGCATGTGCACCCTAATGACTAGAGCAGCACTCCCTTGGTATGTTTTAATAAGCTGTCTGCTTCTGTAACTCCGAATAGTTAATAATAGGAAAGGAGAGAGAAGGTGGCTGGAAATTGAGCAAGTATGAACTCTTTCGTGGAGCTGGAGTCTTTCTGGTGTCTCTGTTTTGCAAAAGAACCAAACATGAAGTGTCTTGTCTTTGCTGTTGTTTGCTCATGTTTTTGAATATCAGAGTTGTTGGATGGTTAGCAGATGTTCCCTGCCTTTTATAAGCTAGGTTTTGGCTGATTGCCTTGTGCTGTAAAACAAGGCATCAAAGTATCTCAAGTATCTCAAGTTTTCTGTTGATGTTCTGCTTGAATTGCAGGTTTCTGTTTCCTTCAAAGGCTTGTGTGTTGCTCCTGCTGTGTAACTGACTTTGGCAATGTCAGCTGTGTATTTGTTTGTAGCCTGCTTAAAGTTTTGAATGATATCAAAAAGAAAATGAAGAGTGCTGATCCCAGCAACATGGTAGTTTGAGGCTTTACTTGCATTTCACTGCTGAATATAGACTTGAAGGCTGCACTACAGGGTATGCTGCAGGCCATGCTAGAATCACATTTCTATTGCGCAGTCTCATGCTCTAATTTCTTTTTCTTCTCCAGTTTGCGCAGAGAAATGAATCATAGTATTCCCTTATTGTTAACAAAGTCCTTTAAATTTGGTGTCAGCTACTAACAAGATGAACATTGTTTCTGTAATAAACCTGGCAATTGGTGCTACAATTACAAAAGCCTATTATGGAGTCTTAGTGTTAATAACGTGCTGGTGTTCATCATTATGCCTGTTGTCCTCTGCTAACAGAAGCTTGAGCTTAAATTGAGTTTAGCTCCAGAGTAAATCTGAATAAAATAACTTATATAATCACATTAATGTTAAAATCATGGAAGAGGTCACACACATGTTCTCCAGACCATAAATGTTAAGTACAAGCAGTTAGTCTGGGGCAAGTACTTTTGAAATAGAATTAATACTGTAGAAAGTAAATGTAGTGTTTATTGGTCAGTGATGACTCATATGCACATACACTTTATTCTAGACAATGGGTAAAAGAGCTACAAGCCTTTGAACTGGAGGCCAGAAATAACTGGATTGACAGTGGCTTATGGAAACTATGTTTTGCAAAGTATTAATGCCTACTACAAATGCAACTTCATTGTACTTTTTACTCAAAAGGACTTGCAGCCATGCCATGCATGGTTAGTGTTTCTCTCATCTGAAACAGAAAAATAGGGAGGTAAATTAATTATATGTTAAATATATCTTGTTAGGTGTATTTTCTCTACTCTTTGCATAACCTGTAAAATAGCTTCTTGTAAATTTATTTTTCTTATGAGATTGGCTATAATTCCTTTGGTGCATGAAGATGCTCACATAACCTGGTAAAGAAGACTGCTTTTATTGAAGACAACATAGTTTGCTACAGGAAACTAAGGCTTGCAGGTGGTTCAGATGTGCCAGACATTACCTTCTTAGTACATTAGCACTTTGGCTTACTCAGGCAGTCAAGCTGTGTGAACAGCATTCAGTGGCATGTTCATTTTAGACTGATACAATTATTTAGCAATGAGCCATTTGAAGAAATTTATTGACATTAACTTCACGACAAATAGAGATTATTTAAGTAGGTTTTTTTTTTTCTGCTAGTGCTATAAAACTAACATTTCAAGAAGACTTTTATAACAAAAAGTCTATGGGGAGGAAGGTTTAATAGAGCATTAAGTGGGGCTGTTGTGTGAACTGGCCACGGCCACCGAACTTTCTGCCTCTCCTTTATCCTTGCTGTACTTGTTGGACAACAGTTACTGAAAGTAGTAATTTAAATTATTATTACTGGATTTTGACTTCATTTGGCTTAGTACTATATTTTATTACAATACTGCTATAGTAATTTAATAACTACTACTTCTTATTGTATTACTGGACATTCCAGGCCTTTCTGGGCAATGAATTGCTAAAAACATAACCAAGTAAAAGGCCCTGTTCACTCTCATATACAGAGTACTAGCTCTGACCTTAAGCTTTTATTGCATTTTCTGTATTTCCCATGCTACTTATTATTAGCACTATGTAAAGGTAGCATATCCATGATTCAGTGTTCAAGAGTGCTAAATTGGTCTTATTTTTGAGTTCTATCCTTTAAATTATTTAAAGAATGATTTTTGGTCTTTTCTTTTAAATGCTTCAAGTCCACTGAAGTAAAGGACAAGGCATTCATGTACTTCAAGATGCTCAGCCAATAAGCAACTTGATAAAAATGGAAATAAGTTAAGGAAAAAAAAAACCAAAAACCAACAGCTTCAAGTGCAGGAAATCAATTTATGCCACAATAGCAAATATGAATAAGTCACTTGAGAGCTGGTGCAGAAAGGGGCCAGAGGGAAGATGTGATACAAGTAGAATTATGAGGATGATAGAAAGATAAACATGAAGAGGGCAGATTAACTGTGAATGTCACATTATTCATGGTTAAGTGATTTATTTTTTTAAAGCTTGTGGGTTTTTTTCCTTTTAGAAATAATAGTATTAGTGTTTTTTATGAAATCTGATGATAATAATCTTCTAGGGGTGAAGTGGAACTTAAGAATGTGCCTATTTTCTTTCCAGGGCAAGCTATAGGAAGCCCTGACACAATGTGTTTTCCAAGTGTCCCATTGGGACTGTTCACTGTGCTGTGAGCTGAGATTCTGATACATATCTTTCTGCTCTCATATGGCTTAATGTGTGATGTTTTAGATTTCAGGCTTTTTCCCTAATTAAGGTGACCTGTGATGTCTAATGAGGGGTGAAGGCACTCTACCTCAGTACAGGCATTTTGTGTAGCATCTGCTTAGGTATCACCTGGCAGTTAAAGATGTGTCACTTTAAACAAAAGAAAAAGTCTGCAGTGGAGTAGTTCTTAGGTGAAGCAAGTTGGCTGGTGTACTTTCTTGGGGTGAGATGAAATGCTATGCTCTGTAGGTTGTATTATCAGCCTATGACAATTTGCATCAGAAGTGTGACAGGCAAGCTGAAACCTCGGAGTGGGGGTGGATTTATTGTTTTTAAAAAACAAACAACCCCCTAGAAAACACCTCTACAAAGTGTTATGTTACAGCATCAGCAGGGCAAGTTGTTCACTAAGTTCTTTGAAAAGCAATGTGCTTTAAGTGCTTAACTCACTTGTCAGGAAATAAGAAAGGGAAGAAGGCTGTCTGCATATGTGGTTTTTTTTTTTGGAGGGTTTTTGTTGTTGTTGTTTTTTGTTTTAGAAACTTCTTACTTATTTCTGTTCTTGTATTGTTCTTTGTCTTTAGCTTCAAGGTGGGATGAATAATGAGGTCTATTTCCAAAGACAGTTTGCACTGTCATTCCATTTTATAACTTAATTGCAGAAAAAGAAATAGGTACAACTGAGAAGTAACTAGCACTTGTTGAGAGTGAGACATTGAAAAAGCAGCTCTTCATTATCCAGCATGGTATCTCTTTACATTATTTTTTCTGCCTTATATATAGATGAGAGCATCTTAATTCCTTACCAATTATGTATGAAATAATCGCCTTAAGAAGCCATGCTTGATGCCTTTTTGCATTAGCATCAATAAACTATCTTTTATCTTAATACTGATGCTGAGAATTTGCCCTTTTGCTAGAATATGGCAGTATATGTTAAATCCATGGAGCAGTGCAAGCAATGCAGGAAACCTGGAGACTGAATTTTCAAATGGAAGGACACTAAAACATGATGGACAGCATATTTTTACATCTTCTACTTGACTGGTAAAACTGCTAAACCACTGGCTGCTTAAATTGATCAGTTGCAATGAATTGTGAATGATAGCTGCATGGGTAGGTTAGTTTTCAGTGAGGCTGTGGATGAAAAGCGTTGTGCCCATGCACTCAAAGCAGGGACCAAATATTAGCAACTTGCCTGGGGAACCTAGTGTTTCCCTCCTTCCCTAAGAACATTTTTCCTGTAACGTTCATGCTTATCAGAATTTTAAGGGTAAAGCTGAAAATTTCATTTTTAAAATTAAAAACTCTTAAAGCCTTTGACAGCTTAGCTTACAGCAAGGAATATAGGATGTTAGGCCTTCATGAATGTATTCTCTCTACAGCCATCATTTTCCTTGAGTTATTACAGAATCTTTTTGACCTTTGTGCAGCTTTCACAGAAGCAGGGCTGGTGTATCTGTTGCTTTCTTCTGACTCTTCTTGCTAGAACATGCCCTAGGTGTAATTGTCTCGTCATTTCTGGCCATTCTGGGGTGAACTGGGAGGTTGCTTCTCCCTATTGTTATCATTGTCTTGCAGATAAAATAGGGATAGCTTAAAATATTCTGTGGGGGAGGGGAGAGACTGCGCTGCCTGTTCTGATCCTTTGTTAGGATTGGATGGGGCTAAAGGAGTACTAGAGAAGTAACTCTTAAATTGCTTCAGTGGTCTGTATGGAGCATATACAATACTGTTCCTTCCCAGTTTTTTTGTTACATTGTCCCTAGTCCTTAATGTAATAGGTTGGTTGTCTGTCAGGACAAAATAGAAGGACAGGTTTAAAATGCATTTGTGTCAGCACCTGACTGCCTAATTCAGTTTCTTATACTATCCATCACTTGTACCTAGAGCGGCAGGTGCTTCAAGTATTATGTATGCAGATTGTAGTCACTAAAAATTCATACTGCTTCTGGAGGGAAATGTTTAAACTTGCATACCAATCACATCTTACATTTTAAAAACTAGTGAACTTTATTATGTTAATTTACCTTACATGCACCAGGTATTTTCTCTGTCATAGGATTTTGGTTGTGCTCAATCATAAGCTAAAAGTGAAAACTAGAGCTTTAAAACTCAAAAACCCTCCAGGACTCTTCTTAAACTTCATATTGGTGTCTTAAATGAGTTTTAAAAACATCATGGTTAAGATGCAATTTCTTTGTTTTTTCTCTTCTTAAAAACAGGTGAACCAAGGGTGGTGTGTTTCCAGAAAATACTTGCTTTTTCTTCCACATAGAAGATAAATGTGTTAAGCTGACAAGGTAATTCTGGTAAGAATTTTCCCATTACTTCTACAGTGAATGTCATTATTAGTATTCAGTCTTGTCCATAGGAGGAGCTTTCTGTACCAGTGGTGCTGATAGACTTGAGCTTTCATACAGTATTTTTTTTTATCTAATAATTGCATATACATATTTCCTGGTCAAGCAGTATTAATCCATCTGCTATTTTTAAATGTTCTGTTGTAAGCTGTTTGGCTCTGTTGCATGTTCTATGCTTGCATATGAAGAAAATATTTGACTTTTTAAGGTTTTATTTCAGCTGTTTATATAGAAATTAAAGGAGTTCAGTATGCTGTAGTATCAGTTGAGTGGGGTTTATGTGGATTAAATGTTCTGGTTTCTGTAGCTGCTGTCACTGATTCTTGTTTTGTTTTTCCTTCCTCGGTGATAGTCTTGGGAGTTTTTTACAGCTGTATCTTGCATTTCTTGTTTTGTCTGATTCATGTTTAAATGTTTCAACGTGTTCTAGTGCTCACCATCAAAGAATGCCGTGGCATGAGAGAAAACCGAAAATGCATTTTTAGAAGAGTGAATAGACAAAGTGTTGAGGGCCTTCTGCACATTATCTGAAGTAAAATAATTCAGTTTGGGAAACAGTACCAATGCTTTTGGAATTTTCTCCTGGAAATTCTATTTACAATGTAATTATATCTTGAATTAAGTACATTACAGCAGTGTCTGCCACCCACTCAGTCTTGCTTGAGGGAAAACACTGAGTTGGTAAATCTAAAGTGTTTTGTATTTATGAAACTCCCACATTTATCTTAACTACTTAATTTCCACTCCCCCTAGCCCCCCTTGGAAGAATCTGTGTACTGTTGGAATAGATAACATGATGGAAGACAATGTATTCAAATAAACTATTAAAGAACATGTTTTCTGTACAATGCTGTGTAAGAGCTGCCTGATTTCCCCTTATGCTTCAGGTCAAATACCTTTTAGAAGCAGACAAAGGTTGAAGTTCAAATATAGGTTACAAAGAAAAGCTGAAATGAAGCCATTAGCTTTCATTTATGCAGTGGGAGGGAATGCCACATGTCACAGGCTTTTACCTGATATATTTATAAAATGAGTATTTGGGGTTGTGAGCTGTTCACTAAAGTTGCACTGAAATAGAAGAAATTATCTAAGGTCATCCTTCCTGTTCCCTCCCACCTGCATTAGAATATTTAGTTCTACAGACACTCCATGCTTTGGGGGCAAGTAGGGCAGGATACAGAGAAGAAACACTCCATTCTTCCCAACCCCCACCATGTCCTCTTTCCATAAGGAATGTAATTTCTGACAGATTTAATTTCTGTATTTTTCTCTACTTACAGCTCAGACATGAGCAGTGCCAGTAACTCGCTGGCACGGGAATTTTTGACTGATGTCAACAGGCTGTGCAATGCAGTGGTGCAGAGGGCAGAGGCCAAGGAGGATGAAGAAGAAGAAACTCATATGGCAGCGCTGGGACAATACTTGGTTCAAGGCCGTGGGTTTATTTTGCTTACCACACTGAACTCGACTATTGATCAGGTAATACTTTTTCTTACCAGGTTGTAATTTTTTTATTGAGCTTTGACTGTGTGAATTTGGCTTAGTGATGGTTTTCTTGCCTTTTTATGGTAGAGTGTATGAGTTAATTGTGACAAGTAGGAGCTCAAGAGGATATGTTTGTACTTGCATTCTGTCCTTCAGCAAGAACAGAAAAAGAAAAAATTAGCTAATCATACCTGTTTGCTGGCTGATGCTGATGGTTGCTAAGCTTCTGTCTGAGGCGCATGTGAAGCTCAAGTGCAGTAGCTGGGTGGAAAGAAGCAAGGGGTTGGAATTTCCAAGAGAATGAGTGTTTGTTGAGCCTCCAGTGCAAACTGATGGCTCTTAATTTGAGAGGGTCCTCCTGGTTTAAGGTAATAAAATTAAATTATACACATTTTTATTTTGTTCATGTGCCATGAGATGTTTTCACTCTTTAAGTAACTTGCTTTTGAACGTAATAGAAAGGAAATATTTTGTGGCTTTAGCTCAGAAGAGAAAGCATTTTAGAAGAGGTAATCTGTTTATACTGAGGTTTTTTAGATAAAAAGTCTAGCACACATCCCTGTAGCTGCTGATGTCCATGCTTTTCTCTTTCTCTTCTACTTCCTTTTCAACACTCCTGGATGTGTACTAAGCAATGGAGTAAGATGAGATGTTCATTAAATTTTTGTGCTTTGAAACTGCAGATCTCAGTGTTTAAAAATAATGAACCAAGTGAATCTTGGTGGAGTTTATTCAGCCCTTGTCTTAACTGAGGTCAGCTGTTAATGCTAGTCGAATTCATCTTGGAGGTTTCTTTTCCCATCATGAGGTGACTTCTGTTAAGACTTCAGTCAGGCCTGTTGGCTTCGTTCTGGATTCCAATAGGTGTACTGGCTGAACAGTAAATCCACAACACTGCAATTATGTATAATAGCTAAGAAGACTCCTCCCCATTGTAAAGCCATGGGGTTTTTTAGATCTCACTCGAGTTCTGCATAGTTGCTGTTAATAACAGCTTCAGCATTAGAGCTGCTGGAAAAACAGCTGGCTTTCATGGCTGAATTAAATGGGGGATTCCATGTTCTTCCCCTCCAGTAAAAACCAATTACTTTTCAGGTTTCATTGTATTGTATCAATAGTTTTAGATTTTTTTTTTTACTTTTTGTTTAAAATGATATTATCATCAGACAAATATTAGCTATTATTTATATAGCTTTATTACTACTTATATATATTTGATATACATGACTGTTTAACTTGCATATCTCCATACATTTGAATTTCCTTGTTACCTTGAATTTTTGAGAAGGATGTTGCCTCAGCTGCATATCCCTGAATGATGTCAACTGCCAAAATGCTGAAGTCAGCTTTTTGTTTGGAAACTTTTGATCCTTAAGACTTGAAACCATTTTGATAGTGCTGCACAGCACCCTGAAAAGGAGCTGTGTTTGAATTCTGTGCCTTCTACTGTTCCTCTCTGCACTGAAATTCTTAGTGCATTAGTCTTAGAACCCAGTAGGGTTTAGTGGTTATTCTGTTGGTTTGGGTTTTGTTTGGGGCTTTTGAGTTTTGTTTTTTGTTGTGTTTTGTTTTTTTTTAATTTAATTAAGAGTGGTCTTCCCTCTTTCCTCCCATAAAATCTCACCTTTCTATTGTGAGTCAATAGCATCACTTGGTAAATACAGGCTTTTTTTACTTGCTGAAGGTTTTGTTTTGGAGAATGTATAAGGTTTCCCATGAAGTTTTTCTAAGTTACACTGTTTCAAGCTACAGAAGTTTCAAACTTGTCTTGGGCTTTGTGGTGGCTTTAGATTATTTGCTGTGACATTTCTGGCTTTGTTCTTTGAGTGGGCAATTCCTTCAACAAGAGGGATTAGGAGAGCTTTGTATAGAAACAGTTTCAGAGGGATAGTAAATATCTTGAATGCTTTCTGATTGGCTCTAGTTAATAATTATAGCAGTCTTTGCAGTTAAGTTACTTCTAAAGTGCATAAAAGGCAGAAAGGCATAGGGAACTGAGTGCTGAATAGCTCTGTAAAATAAAGGAGGTCAGTCTAGTTTTTGAAAGTATAAAACCTTTTGTTTCTACTTTGTTCCTTACACAGGAGCTGACATGTCGGGAAGAACTTCTGACCCTCCTCCTGTCACTTCTGCCATTGGTGTGGAAAATCCCTGTCCAAGAAGAAAAAGCAATAGGTATATTTTATCATGTATGGTATTAAGTACCTAACAAAAGTGGTTTATGTATTACTACAGAGCCTGGGATTCATGATTAGAGAGTAGTAGTTCATTGTAATACACATCTTCTTAACATAGAATCAAGGTGTGGATTCTGCAGTGAATTTAAACACAAATACCAATGTTCTGCCAGCATACAAGGAAGACTGAAATTGTACAGAGAAGGTAAGTGCTCTTGGTCAGTCTAAAAGGCAGTGCGTATAGTACTGTGTAGCTGAACTTGACAGTGGTGAGTTTTTTCTTCAGCGGATACAGGGGGAAGATTTGAAACAGTATATAATATTTTTGCTAATGTTAAGTTTTTTGTGGTGAGTAGAAGGAGAAAACACTGATTTTTTTTTTTTTTTGTAAAAAAAGTGGTACATGCTGACACTAGAGACAGAATGAGGCAGACTCTTTCTTCTGAAATCAGAGAAATGGGAAGTACAGAATAAGCTTAAAGCGAAAAAGTGGACAACTGAGCATGAAGGAAGTGTGATGTTACTGGGGAGGCAGGCCCTGAAAAATAGAGTAATACTGGATCATTATAAGAACCAGGCTGCATTCCTTAGAAAATATTATGTTCTGTGTTAGAAAATTATGTGCTGGTTGAGGAATCAAATCACAAGGATTCAACTGCCAAAAAGTTACAATGAATTAAAGAAATGAAAGGGATAATACAAAATAAACTGCAAAAACTGAACCATGAAATGGTGGTGATTTTTTGGTTGCTTGCCATTTTTCTTTCGGGCTTTTGCATTTGTGTGATGCATCTTTTTCCCTGTTAGAGGATAAAAAAAGAAAAAAGATTATGAAACAAATGAAGCTTCCTGTCTTGAGAGTTCCTCACGATTCTTACCTGAAGCTCTCCTAAGTGTTTTGCAGCTGTTATTAAAATAATGCAAATTGAAGGCTTTTGTTAATGTTTATAGTCTTGTAGTATTTAAAGTACTAATTTGCTGAGCGAACTTCTAAGTAAAAAAGAGGCTTATAAAAGATGGCAGCAAGGACAGGCGGCCTGGGAAGAATACAGGGATATTGCCCGGGAAGCTAGGGGACAGGTTAGGAAAGCTAAGACCCAGTTAAAATTAAACTTGGCTAGGGATGTGAAAGATAATAGAAAGGGATTCTATAGTTACGTTGCAAATGAAAGACAGAGTAGGGACAACATAGGCTCTCTCCAGAAGCTATCAGGAGAACTGGCCATCCTGGATTTGGAGAAGGCTGAGGTTCTTAAGGAATTCTTTGCCTCAGTCTTCACTGGCAAATGCTCTGACCACACCACTCAAGTCTTGGAAGGCAGACGCAGGGACTGTGAGAATGAAGACTTTGGGCCCACTGTAGGAGAGGATCTGGTTCGTGACCATCTTAAGAACCTGAACATGCACAAGTCCATGGGACCTGATGAAATCCATCCGTGGGTCCTGAAGGAGCTGGC
>WYDI02000083.1:0-13726 GCA_009867235.2 Psittacus erithacus
TCCCAGAGCTGGATGCAGTACTCCAGGTGAGGTGTCAAAACAGTGGAGTAGAGGAGCAGAATAACCTCCTTCCTCCTGCTGACCATGCTCCTTCTGATGCAGCCCAGGGTACGGTTGGCTTTCTGGGCTGCAAGCACACACTGCCGGCTCATGTTGAGCTTTTTGCCAACCAGCACCCCCAAGTCTTTCTCCTCAGGGCTGCTCTCAATCCATTCTCTGCCCAGACTGTACTCTACCTGGGGTTGCCCCAAAGCAGGAGAAGGGCCTTGCACTTGGTCTTGTTGAAGCTCATGAGGTTGGCATTGGCCCACCTCTCAAGCGTGTCAAGGTCCCTCTGGACGGCATTCCTTCCTTCCAGCATGTTGACTGCACCACACAGCTTGGTGTCATCGGCAAACTTAATGATGACTTGGTCACTTGATCCCACTCTCCATGACACCAACATGGAATCATAAGAAGAAACTGAAGTAATAACAATTAGAAGAAACTGAAGGAGCAAGCTTTAAGAAAGATTAAACTAACATAACTAGAACATAACTAATGTCACAAGTATATATTTCCTTGATCATTTGGAAACTTGAGGCAATTTTGAGTACAAGAATTTCTATATTAAAATACCACATCCAACAGTTTTATAAAGGTAGTTTTATGAGCCATATATTTTCCCTGACATTTATTCTGTGTTCTTTCTCCCAGAATTAGCGATGAGAAGTATTCACCAGTGACACACATGCTTTTTGACAAAGAATAATCTCTATCCCAACAACTCTAGATTCTGGCACTAAATATAGCTTCTTTAAAGTTTATGCTATACAAATATTTCTCAATATGCTTCTTGTCGTGTGCCAACACTTCACAGAATCATCTATAGAAACCAAATCACTATATATATATGATATTGCCTGTTAATTGCAATTCAATTGCAACCTTTTAAGGGCAGTCAGTGACGCAGTGAGGTGTAAAATTTAGCAGATTTACGAACAACCACTGATACAGAGCTTTTGGGTTTGAGCTGCAGATTTTTTATGTCTTCTTTTAAACAGTAGGTTAAACTGATGGTAAATATTTCAACAAGTCAATATGTATATATCAATAGGCGCATTTCTTCATTTATTTCATTACTATTATTATTGTTGTAATACTTCAAGTCATCAAATGCTAGGTTTTTAAGTCAAATGGATTAAGGTCTGGTTTTATACCATCCAAACTCAAAAGGTAAGGTAACAGCTAGACAAAATGATAAGTAAAGAGCATTGCCTATATTCTCAGAATGTGCCAGTACTAAAAAAAGGTTTTTACTGATTTTTGAGGCTATTAGACTACTTCATAAAAGAGTAAAGTAGAAAATAATATTATGTTCTTCAGTCAACTGAAAGGGATGGAGGTAATTTTTTTACATTTATGTATATATACCTACCTTTTTTGATTAAGAAGGCCATGCTTCAGTTTTGTCAGAACAGGTCTATCCTTCTTGTAATAATGTATGAAATACACACATGCACACTGAATTATGTTTCTGTACACACCTTGCGATTTTTTTTTTTTGCTTAATTCTTAGAACAATTCCTATTCAACATCAGCACACTTGGCAGATACACTGAAAGCCTCTACAGAAGATAATTTTATATGATATGGGTTGTTTTTTCATCTGACAACCCTTTCATATAACTGTAAAATTAAACCCCCTAACATCCTGTAGTAAGGAGATTAAAATATTTTTTGTCTTTTCTGGTGACACTCTAAGGAATTCAGTTTTAATCAAAATAAACACCAATGATGCTGTTCATAGAGAGGAATTGGGAAAAACTGCAACAGATTTTTTTTTTATAACAACTTTTGTGTTTCCCTGAAAGTAACACCTTATAATTTGAAAGAAACTGTGTAGTTTCTAGATGTGGTCCTCTTCTGAAAAGCAAGAAAATTATAAAGATCACAGTTCAGATTTACAACCACTTTAGGGCAACTTCAGCAGGAAATTACAGGATAGAAAGTAATATTATGATCACAAACAGATACAAGTGATTTTTAAATGTTCATGAACTGGTGAAAAATACTTTCCCACTCAGACACAGTTGCAACAGACAGCATTCTGCAAAATTAGCACCAATCTTCACTGGACCATTCAGTGTCACCAAGTATTCATCAGATGTGAATTACACTCTGACAAATTGCCTGAAGGAACAGATACAGGGATTTTCATGTTCTAAACGTGCTTTCCTATTAGTATCAAAATAGTCCATTGGAGGATATCTCAACCCCTGAAGACGTGCAATGAACAAAAATGCTATAATACTCAACCATTATTCCAAAGTACAGTCTTTAAAAATGAAAAGATAATATACAGTAGGCTTGACTTTCTATTCCCTTAGACTCCATTATAATCACCCTTATGATGAGCCACACCTCATTATAATAACAGCCAAATTGCCTGGCTCCCAAGGGCAGACTAACAGTCAGGGTGGATTGTACTTCTACTCAAAATAACCAGGAATAATCATGATGAGTCTCTCAGTTTGACAATGTATGACCACTTTTGCATAACTAATGCTGTTCTGACAGGAAAAATGTTATAGATTAAGCAAAAAGAATTAATCTGGCTAATATTGATTGCATGCATAACAGTGATGCGTCAGCATGTTTATTGCAGTTATAAGATCTATTTTCTAGGCAAAAAGTTAATTTCTTTAGAATGGAACTTAAAATGCTGTATATCGTCTGTATAAATCTCGCATGATTCTACACTGAAAAGATATGATACTACTTTTGTTCATTTTAATTGTGGTCAATGACAAGTACTGCTTATTAATTAAAGGATCAAATCATGAAGGGTGTTGGCTGACAGTGAACTCAGTGCAAGGATGTCAGTTTACACCTAGTGAAGATTTGCTCCATGGCATTTTATACCTTCAAAGCAGTAGTAATAACATTCAAGATGTTTGCAACGAAACCCAAAACCATGCGAAACTCTTATGGTATTGTGTTTCACTACAAATACCAAACATAAATGAGGTTCATCGAAAGGTTTGTTAAGGTTCATGAACTTAAGACTGTCTTTGAATCAACATCATTTTGTACTGAAGCCATACGAAATTTTCTTAGTTTATAAAAAATAGAGGAAACACTGAAGGTTCATCTCAGTTTTCCCTTCATACTTTGATGGGCCAGTCATTAAGTCATGTGAGACACTTCACTTACAGGAGGATTTCACTGTGCATAATTCTGAGAAGAAATAAATCCATAATCACTGAAAAATTAAATAAAATAAAATAAATAAAATAAAATGAAATAAATAAAATAAAATAAAATAAAGTAAAATAAAAAATTTTTAAAAATCCAGATGCATTATACAGATTTAATCTTTATTTGCATCAAATTTCCATCAAATTTTCACTAGTCACACTTCAAAAGTAATTTTCAAAATGGCTGAGCTAACCTATATTGACCACGGTTTCCTTAATATCTTCTTACTCTCACCAACAAGCCTGCATCTTTCTGCAAGGCACAATCTTCATGGAAAATTAATATTTTCAGTCAACCATTTGTACAGCATTTTCCAGGGAGTCTTCTTCAACTAGTTTCCAATGAAAAGTGAACAGCTGCAATTTTGTCTGTAAAACTATTCACTTATGTATTTAAACAAATAAGCCTATAAATCCATTTCACTTCATGATTATCTGTAACAGAGAATGGAAATTGAAATGAGGCAAGTAAGGAAAACTCCTCTGCAAAGAAAAAGTTGAGCAATTTTGAACAAAGTAAGCTTGAATTTAAAGAAAGATATATATATATGCCAACCCTACAGAGCATGACAAGGAGTTAAATCAATACAAGAACAAATATGCTTTTTATTCTAACTAATTATACTTTTATAAGATGTTTGGCATATATGAGTATTGTTATTTATAAATAGTTTAAAAACACCTACTGTATTGATTCAGACTGGTGATTGATTGACATGGTTTGAGTATAGTGTAATTACTGCATCCATGAAATGATTTAAAATGTACTGAAAGAAAATTAATCTTATATGTGGGATATATAAGTCTTGTAAGTAGCCACCTTAATGCAAAAAAATGCTTAGTGATCTTTGTCGTAGCTGGCTAACTTGCTTTCTTGTAAGAAGATGTATACATTGCATATTGTGACTCTTTTCCATGGCAAATCTGCTCTGCATCATATATGAAAAGGTAGTGACGAGGAGAATTCATTTTTTTTGTTATTTATTTTTTTGTTTGTTTAAGACAATGTTTGAGTTCCTAGTGGCTTGAAATGTTCTGAAAGATCAGTCTGGTTGTGTTTTTTTGTTTTGTTCTTTTTGATAGCACAACAAGGAAAGTATGATAGATGTAGGCTATCTGGAAAAGAATGGCTTACAAAGTGATTTTAAATGGGATAAGAGTCAGGGTAAGAGAAAAGGGGGATGAGTGCAGTGAAAAGTAAAAAAGAAAGATAGAGTCAATGTTGCAGCCATTCAGAGGAAAATCATCTTGGAAAAGACCACAACCCACAGGAAGTGGTCTAAGCTGTAGTGCAGTTAACAGTAACACGATATGGCTTGAAAGAGACTTGACCCATAAATTATACTTTTTTTCTAGCCAAAGGCTTGTGGGTCCTCTGCACACTCTAGAACTTGCACAGCAGGAGCAACAGAAACCTCATGAGTTTTCTTCCATCAGGAAAGAAGTATGGCACAATGTGGCTTTGATTCTCTGAGTAACTTTTTTCCTTGGGTTCGGAAAGGAAATAGAATTTATTTCTAAGTTGGCTGGATCAGGGTCTGGAATGAAAGTTGTGGGCATCACGTTCAGTGTCAGCTCAGGGTTTAGACAGGCTTGCGAAAAGGAAAGGGAGGTGGAGGGAGATTACTCTTGGCAAGATCAGTTTCACTCATTTTTACCACCAAAATGACTTTGTGCTTAACAACTAAAGTGTGTGTGCATGTGCATGTGTGTGTGTGAGTATTACAGCAGATGGAAAAGATAGAAGAGAAGTCAAAAGGTAAATCTCACTTCCTACTACACTCTTTTTTTAATCATCTGCAATCTCACAATGCAATCAGCAGTATTCACACATAGCTACAATCACACACAGAAGACAGAGGGCTGAAGCCTGGGAATAAAGTCTTAAAGGAAATAATGAAAGGGTAGTAAAAAAATCTCTTTGATATTTTCACTTTGGTTTGGGGGGCTCATTAAGACTATAAGTTACAGATAAAACTGATTGTAGAATTCATCCCAAAAGTTCTAGAGGCAGCTGTAGATGATTTTTCATACAGAGGTGATCTGTTATCTACTTTTCTAGATGTCAACAATGGCAGGAGTTTCAATCTGAAAATCACAGCTTTCATGATCTCTTAAGTGTGAATCAGAGGCCCAATTTTACACAGTGCCTCAGAGCTTGGGACCTTGAACCGGGACTGAAGCAGTTAAGAACTACAGTCCATTGTATTGAAAAAGAGGTCAGAAAACAGTGTGATAAATGAATCCAGAAGGTAAAACCAAAAGCCCAAGGGGGAAAAAAAAATCTTGAATTGTCACCTTTCTATTATTTACATTCAAATAAAAAAATATTCATTTACTTTACTAACATACTGATTTGGGCAGCCCTTGCCTGAACTCATCATAGTGGCCTATACCTTTAGAGGTTAGCATGCTTTTAAAGGGATTGTTTCAATGTGACCTTTGCTTTCCATAGATATCAGCCCTCCTTTCACAATATTTTAAAAAATAGAAAAGGCTTACTGCTTGATGTGCTGCTGAAAAATCAGTCCAGGAGACTGAGTCAGCTTCTTTTAAAAATCACAAGAACAGAATAGCTAATAAACTCTTAACGCAGAATTTTGTTGATAATGCTTTGAAAAAACACCCAATGCTAAACTGCTAAGTTCTCACATACCTGGTTAAACTGGCGAGAACATTCTTACTTTAAATTTATTTTTAAACTAAAAAAATTTGAAAGTGACCAAATTTGTTTGTCAAGGGACAACAGCACAAATTCAACTCTTCCAATGACATAATGCCATTTTAGAGCTATTTTTTTGAATGGATCTTTTTGTTGTGATTATAATATCTCACAATGTTATTCTTATTTATGATATATCCCCCTGAAGGAACTAACACTTTATGAGAAAGCCAGAAGAAAGATTTGCTGTCCAATCAGATAAATTCACATCTAGATCACGAGCACCATGCATTCAGCAAATGAGGATGTTGGAGACATCAGCAAGTGAAGTTGCAGTTCTCCTACTCATTCTCTTAATCTTTTTAACTCTCCACCACCCTCAGTTATTTTAAAGATTGCCTGAAGTGTTCATTCATGTCAAGGGATGTTATTTACTTTCCATTATGAACATGACATTGCATGAGACCATTAGAAATTGAGAGAAACATATTGCCTTCCAAAGTCTAAGTATTGCCCCATCATCTATGAATAGAAATGAGTGCTGGCACTAGATGGCAACTACTTACAACAGATATTCTAAATGTTATGGACAAAGTTTCATTTTTGATAATGTACCAGAGAAAGATAAATGCATCAAAAATACTCTAGTGAACAAATTTATCATTCACATTGTCAGACATCAAGATCAGTCATATAGTTCACAGGCTGATTATATGGAAGTCAGTGAATCAGATAGCAAAATATTTTCTAGTGGCTTTATGAGTTGTAGAGTTAATCAATATTGTACCTAAACAGAGTTAATCTCTAAGTGTTACAGCTAATAACAAAACCTTCAGAATTTTAACTTAAATAAAAAGAAACAAAAATAACTGGCTATGCATTCAGCATCTGATTCTGTAGATTAACGAGTAGCTAAGAGAAAGACTGCTCATTATTTTTTATAGAAAGCAGAAATAATGTATTTTAATCCAGTGAAAAAAACTGCTTAAGGAATTTTTATGGAGAGTGGTACCATTAAAACAGTATCATATGGCTGAAGGGGGGGGAGGTGGATACGTAGTTTCAAGAGCCTCTAAACTGCCATATGACTTCCTAACCTACGCTTCTTGATGCAATGAAACTGTAAAAGAGAGTCTATATACGTATAGACAGTATATATAAACTGAGAAAAAAAAATCATTGAATATAAAGATAGTTATGTCTGTGAGTGTGTTATATCTGAACTAGAAAATTTTCAGTTTGTGGTCATTACTCATTCCTGATGACATAATAGAAACTCTTTCCATAAAGACAATCCAGTAGCCTTCCACATGCTTCTCCAGCTTCAAATGTGAAAGAACAAAAAGTTCATGATTGTCATGAGATTTACTACTCCTGTTAGGTACCTAAGAAGGCAGTCTTAGTTGACTAAATTAACTACATAACCAAAGGAGAAAAGGGTGCCTTTGCTAGTCTTAGAGACAGACCCACGCTACCTATATTTACAGAACTGAGTTAAGCAAACAAGATTTTACTCTAGAGTAATTCATAAACAATTTTCTGTAACAACGGGGTATTTATTTTTGGAAGAATGATCTACCAGGCGAAAGTTAGACTCTTATGGCACATGAACTGAAGTTCACTCTTCATAGTTATGTTACTTCTACGTTGTGTTGTAAAATATTCTTTTACTTCTTGTATAGAAAAGTGAAAAATCGTGACAAAAATAGGGTATAGTTATAATGTGAATTTATTTTTAAATCTCAAAACATTTAACTTTAAAAAAAATTTAAAAAAACCCTATTAAAAATATTGAATTCTTCCAACTGTCCCAATCTTCAAAGAAACAAAGAAAAAGGTCAGATGCTGTTTCATTTACCTCACTATTGTGCCCTTCAGATTCTGCACCACAGATACACATAAACATTCTTGATTATCATAAGCAACCTAAAGAAACCAGCGAGTCAAACCATTGCCTGCCAAATATAAACAGAAGTGGTGGATCTAGCTACATATATATTGTTCCTCCGAGTGGTGTCACTAGAGGGCTCACAAACTAGTTGGAAGGATACTACATATGCAAAAGATTTGAAATGCTGGAAGAAGTTTGATTTGGTGTGGTTTGGTGGAATGGGCTAGTAAAGTGAAACTGCTTCCCAATATGTCTTACAGGCAAACCTCATCTCCTGCCATAGCTGTTGGCTACAATGTACAGGTTCATTGACTAATAAAGACAAATAGGCATCTTCACAAGTGATATACCTAATCCTAAAATAGGCAACCAAGGGCTGGTAACAAATGATTTATTGTTTTGAGGTGTGTATTTTGCTTATTGGCTATAAATAGGTCTAAAAAAATGTAGCTCAAATCTAACTTTTAGCTATCCTAATTTAGGGATAATAAATTTCATAGTCTGTCTCCAGAGCTGATCTATGAAAATTGTATGGAATTGTAATTAAGTTGTAACAAATCATTATACAAAGCAGTCAGAATTCAATAAATTCAAAGCACGTCTCTCTGCATCGCTGGTCAAAACACCTACAAGCAAACCCAACAACCTGCTGCCAAACACAAGTGAAATTCCAGAGCTTCTTTGATCCTGTATCTCAAAATGTTGGTTTTTTTTTAAACCTGCAAATACTCAGTATTCAGGTCAGTTTAGATGTTACTGTGACTGGAGTATCAAAACTAACTCTTAATTAAATCCATAGAGTGATCAAGCAGAAGTCAAGAAGTAAAACAAGAAATAAGCATAAGAACCTCTGAAGCCAAAATAAGCACAATGAAATAATTAGTTAGAGTTTCTTGCACAAGTAACTGTACAAAGAAATAATCAGAGAGAATAGTAGTACGAAGGCTTATAAGCATATGTCCTCACATTTCCAAAATTAATGCAGGCAAACCTGGCATGGTTCCAAAATCTGCAAACTATTTATTATTTAGTTTTGCTTTCCTATTTTATAATTCATTCACAATTAAACAAGTTGTAATTACAATTCAGATACTGGCAAATACATTCTATGGTGTTAACCATTGATAGATTTGTAAACAAAAGCAGCTGGACTGGAATTTCTTCAAGGAAATATTTACATGCCAACAGTTTATCAAATTGAAAGTCTGAAGATAAATCTACACATGGGCATTATGTTAATGATGATAGCAACGATGATTCATATTCTTAGTTGTAGCTGCTTTGTACTGCTACAGCTGTAAAAGAATAAAACCTGGAAGGAAAAAGGATAAGGAGGCAGGCCCAGGATTTTACTCCCCTGCCTCCTTTCAAGGTTAGAACATTTGTTACATTATACTGGAAATAATGATTAACAATAGGGCCATTGTCCAAGATTCTTTCACCTCTAGAGGCCAGATTTCTGAAGGCATGTAACTAATGTAGGATGCAGCTAAGCACTTCATGGGATTTTACAAAAGCACAAGCGCCCACTGAAATTTTAAATGGATATCCTTGCAGTTTGAAAACCCCAGTACATAACAAACCCTATCTTTCACAAACTAAGTATTCATGTGTTTATTAAAACTTACTGCTTCAACACCAGAAAAATATTAGTAACTGCTTAAAAAAATGCTGCCTGCTTGATTCCTAAGCATAGGGTAATATGCACACCATCACCTAGTTCTTGGGATTTCAAGGGGATCACACAGTACAGGATAGCATGGGCGTCTTCCAGGTAGCATTCACTTGTCACCCTTTTGGGAGTGACTGATAAGTAACTATAAATCTTACCAGAGTATGTCAAGAATTCAAAACAGGAACCCTGACTTCACTACATGCATTTGAATGCAAACACATACACACACAAAAGAATAAATGAATGAAAAATATTAGAAAGACATGAATAATAATAATAATTAATAAGATCTCAAAACAGGAGGGTGCATAAACTTAGGTAATTAAGACTTTTGTTCATTTCAGGAGAAAATCAGGAGAAAGAGGCACTTCTCAAGGAAAATTCAACTCACCGCTTATTTCTACATAAGTAATTAATTTTCTGGAGGATCTAGCTTTTAAGCAGAGTTAGGAGTATCTGAAAAGAAATCTCAAGTTGGATGATCCCATTCCTTACTGAGAGTGCAAGATCCCTTCACTGCTCATGCAAATCTGTGCAAGTTTCACTGAAACACAGTGAATTAGGAACATGTCCACCTTAAGAGTTGGACACCTAAGACTCAGCCTTATTCTACCTTCATTAGAAACAGTGAAAGTCACCTATTTCAAAGGCAATTTGGTAGGCATGAATCTTTCTTCCTTTCCTCTCCCAGATAAAGCATTCTTCAGGTGAGTAGGTGAATAATTGGGGCAGCTGGCGGAATAGAGTTCAGAAATATGAAAGTACAATTCACAATGGCAGCAAGTGCAGACAAACTAGACCTAAGCAATGCCAATTTGAATGGGACAGGTGGTTAGGAGTGGTGTGTATGGTATGACTGAGAAGTTGTGTGTGGGTTATATGCAAAAGTAAGAGATATACTGTAAATTAAATGTAATCCTTAAGGTTAAGGAACTGTGTGTCCAAACAGTATAGAACAATCTTTCTATGTGGTAACCCCTCACCCTCCAAATTGGAGTTAGGTCTTCATAAACTACATTCTGGGCCTGACCCATGCTAGCTGCTGCACCATCCTCAGAATTGTCTGTAGCAGAGCTAGCTAGCATGGGCCACCACTTCTCCAGGGACCATTCTAACAACACAGCAGCATGAATGACCACATTCCCATAACTTGGAAGCTGCAGTCTTTATTCTATTTTCTGTTGTAACAGCCTAAAAGAATAATCTAAGCCTTTTCGTCCCCTCCCCCCTTTTCTTTTCATGTTGTTTTTTTTTTTTTTTGTTTTTGGGGGGAAGGGGATGTAGGGTGGTGTGGGTTTGTTTTGGTTTTGGGGTTTTTTTGACTGTGTTAAGATCAAAGGAAAACGATATTATACAATCTGTGCCACATCCCAGCATGTCCTACTGTGTACATTCAGGATGATTATCTTGCATAAATAATGAACACTTTTCATGGCCTGGAAGACTCTAGCCAATTGAATATATAAAGGACAGCAATTTTGCACATGCTCAATTGTCATGGTTTAAGCCCAGCCACACAGTCTCTCATTCACTCCGCCCCTTCCTCCCTCAGCTCCCAGAGGGATGAGGAGGAGAATCGAAAGAATACAACTCCCACCAAACCACGACATCAATAAAATCAGTGTATTCTGGAAGCACAAATAAAAGCAAAGCCTTGTGCATGTAAACCTGTTGTTTCTTGGCGTTGGATTTAATGCATACATGCAGAAGAACAACAGGGGATGTACGGCTAGGAGGTAAAGCAGTGACTCAGAAAAACCAGCAGATAGGATCAGCTGTGACTGCTGGTAAAGTGATTCATGCAGTCCTTGCTAGCTTCTGTTATGCCTTTGAGAAGGAAGCCGGCAGAAATATTTTGTCAGCCAAGTAAATGCTTTTGTTGAGCTCTCTGTGGTCTGAAGACTGAGAACCCCTGGCTATTGCACTGCTAAATTCTAAGCAAATACAAGAAACCACATAAGGTTTTTTAATGTGTAGTTTCAAAATTATACCAGCTAGGAAAAAACAAAAAAAAAAAAAACCCAACCAAACAAAAAAGATGCATTAGAAGAGTGTCATTGAGTTAAAAGAGCAAAATGGAGAACTGGTGGAACCTGAGCACTTCTATTTTTACCTGTTAAAGTGTTAAACTTCCTTATATATAATAATACAAGAATGAGATGAAAATCAGAGAAGAAAGGAGCTCTTTTTACCCTGAATGGAACAATATTTAAGTAAAATATAACATTTGACACTGAAAACTCTTCACAGTGCACAAAAGCAAACCGCAGTTTTCAAAGATGTCCCCTGGTACTAATGTTCTTGTTTGCCAGAAGCGCATTTGCCATGGCCAAATGCTTGCTGATTCAAATAAAAGCACCTCACCAACAATTCGCACAATAATTTAAATTGAACTTGGCCAGCTTAGATTAGAAAAGAAATTACTTAAATTGAAAAAGGAATAAACCTTGCTCAAAATACAGTTTGCTCTTTCTGCCCAAATTAAATACAAATGAGTGATATAGTAGCACTCTCTTTAATGACCACCACTTAGAAGAATATGCAGCATTTATTAAAAGGATGAAGTATTTTTAAACTTGAATATAACATACAACTACAGACTATTAGAAAAATGCATTGTACAACTCATCTACCCATACTAGTACAATGGGAGGCTCCGGGATCAGTAGGAGTCCTAAGGTAAGTGCCTGCTATTGTTCTCACAGTAAAATACACTATTCATACCATCCCAAATACAATTTTTTCTATGCTGATAGTGACTTAGTAAATTAAAAGGAAAAGCACTAGTCATTACTATCACTACCTGTCTCCTCTCAAGTAACACCTGGCAGGGAAAAAAAAAACCAAAAAAGAAGTAAAAACTCTTTTGAATCAATATTTTATTGGTCAATTTGAACATAATTTATACAAAGAAGATGAAGTAAGGCAAAGCACAATATTCCTGATGCCATTTATATGCCACTTTATTAGCATTCTTCTCAGTCCCCTCACGGTCTGTTCAAAAGCCTCGCTCAAGACAAAGCTCCACTTACCAGCTCTGATTTATCAGCTACACTTGAAACCCGAACCTCAGCAGGCTGGAGGCAATGCATTGCAAAGACTAGCAATTCCATTCATAGAATCATAGAACAGTTAGGGGTAGAAAAGACCTTAAGATCATCTAGTTCCAGCCCCCCTGCCATGGGCAGGAACACCTCTCACTAAACCATGTCATCCAGAGCACTGTCCAACCTAGCCTTGAACACCATCAGGGATGAAGCATTCACAACTTCCTTGGGCAACCCATTCCAGTGCCTCACCACCCTCACAGTAAAGAAGTTCCTCCTTATATCTAACCTGAACTTCCCCTGTTTAAGTCTGAACCCATTACCCTTTGTCCTGTCACTACAGTCTCTAATGAAGAGTCCATCCCCAGCATCCTTATAAGCCCCCTTCAAATAGTGGAAGGCTGCTATGAGATCTACACACAGCCTTCTCTTCTCCAGGCTGAACAGCCCCAACTTTCTCAGCGTGTCCTTGTATGCAAGGTGCTCCAGTCCCGTGATCATCCTTGTGTCCCTCCTCTGGACTTGTTCCAACAGTTCCATGTCCTTTTAATGTTGAGGACACCAGAACTGCAGACAATACTCCAAGTGTGGTCTCACGAGAGCAGAGTACAGGGGCAGGATCACCTCCTTTGGCCTGCTGGTCACGCTTCTTTTGATGCAGCCAAGGATATGGTTGGCTTTCTGGGCTGCAAGAGCACACTGAAGCCAGCTCATGTTCAGTTTCTCATCAACCAACACCCCCAATTCCTTCTCCACAGGGCTGCTCTGAGTCTCTTCTCTGCCCAGCCTGTAGCTGTGCCTGGGATTGTTCTGACCCAGGTGTAGGATCTTGTACTTGGAATAGTTAAACTTCTTAAGGTTGGCATCAGCCCACCTCACAAGTGTATCAAAGTCCCTCTGGATGGCATTCCTTCCCTCCAGTGTATCAACCAAACCACACAGCTTGGTGCCATGGGCAAACTTGCTGAGGGCGCACTCAATCCCACTGTCCATGTCACCGACAAAACTGTTGAACAAGACTGGTCCCAGCACCGATCCCTGAGGGACACCACTCATTTATGATCTCCAGATGGACATTGAGCCATCCTTTGACCACAACTCTTTGCAGCCATCCAGCCAGTTCTTTATCCACTGTGTGGTCCACCTATCAAATTGATGTCTCTCCAATTTAGAGACAAGGATGTCATGTGGGACAGTGTCGAACACTTTGCA
>WYDI02000084.1:0-15905 GCA_009867235.2 Psittacus erithacus
GGAAGTTGTGAATGCTCCATCCCTGGCGGTGTTCAAGGCCAGGTTGGACAGAGCCTTGGGTGACATGGTTTAGTGTGCAGTGTCCCTGCCCATGGCGGGGGGGTTGGAACTAGATGATTTTAAGGTCCTTTCCAACCTTAACTATTTTATGATTTGGTGATCCTCAGTGTCATGGTTTTAAATACTGGTGGATACACGAAGCCTACATTTGATCTGAAGGCAAGGACACATAACTGAATTTGTTTATAGAGTAAAATATAAAGCCTTAGAGAACCAGATTCTGAAACTGTCAGTGTACCATGAATCACTGGTGGGACAATGCATTATTTTTTATCTGCTTTTCCTTGAATAACAATGACAACAAATAGTAAGAACATTTTGGCAGAATATAATGACCAAAAGCCAAAATTAAAACATTTCGCTACCTTTCCTGAGGTCCTCTACTTTGCAAAATATTCAGATTTGAAGGATACTCACAGATTCTTATTTTTATTGTTGTTGATAATTTTCTTTTTTTTTCCCAGAAGTCTTTTGGATTGATGCAAAGTTTGACAGTCTGTTTTAATTATGTGCTCAATTATTAGATAACAATATATGATGAATGCTATTTCTCAGTCACAAAGCAGCTCAGTGATTTTTAACTCATACAATCCAGGCTGCTGAACAGGAACAATGAGCTAGATTGCTACCCTGCACAAATGCATAATGTATTTTTTTTCCACTGATTAGTTTTTCTATGAAATAGTAATGTTAAAGCTGTTCCAGAGAGTAGAGGAATCACACAGAGTATTTTTCTCTTTCCTGTAGGGTTTACCATTGCCATTGCTGTGGTGTTCTCCATTTCACCTTTTTAAGTGATCATCCTGTGATAACTATACTTCTCCTCTTGTACCTTTTATTCAATCTTGCAAGTGAGTAACCCAATATATCAAGTCCATTTGAGGTAATCTCAGAGCTGTCTAATTGTACAACATCTCATTGTTTGTGCTTACTGCCTCATTTCTTAGTTCTTCTCTTTGGATTTGAAATACACAAGGCAGAAATTACATACATTATTTCTAAATATATCTTACATTTAACTATAATGTTCTGAGTCAATATGACTATTAGTACTCTCAGGAGTAGAAACTAAATGTTCCCCTAATCCTGATAAATTAATGAACAGTATTTGTTTCACCATTTATTTCAGTGTGTTTTTAGCCTAATAGCAATGTACTGTTGGTGATATTTACAATATTTAGAGCAGCCTGAGCATTTCAAGTAGAGCCCCTGTGACCTGATCAGTGGTAGTCTCACTGGAGGAGATGCCTTTTGGTCTTTCTGCTTTGCTTTTAAGAGTAGCTCTTTTTTACAATATTATCATGTTTTCAAAGCCAAGGCTATTTGTCATTAAGTTCTAGTAAATTGCGATACTCACAAATGAACATAAGTAAAATATAAATAAATGTCAAAATTAGATGTGAGGAACTCCTGCCTCACAAATTTCTCTCTGATCCATGACAGAAAGTCTCCCTTTGGAGCACAACACTTGTGAAAATGATTCAGTGGCAGATATCAGGAGTTTGCTATGTCAGGACAGGAGAAAGGAGGCTTGGAATTGTGTGAGATATTTGAGAACTGGCAAATGTTTCACAGAACAATGAAGGAGTGCTTGGTATTATCGTTAATGGCTGTGTGGACAGTAATCATAATGGCTGAGTGAATTGTTTTACTAGCAGTTACTGTCAATGGACATCAAAAAGTTTGGGGCAACTAGCATTTTCAGAAGAGATAAGTAGCGTGTGTAGGTGTCCTGTCCCTGCTTCCTCCCAGCTTCTTGTGCGTGTCCTCACGCACAGAGCATGAGAGACTGAAAAGACCTTGATCAAAGTAAGCATTACTTAGCAACAATTAAAACATTGGTGTGTTATCAGCATTGATAACACAATGCCTTCAGACTGAAGACGAAGCACAGCACTGAGCCAGCTACTAAGGAGAAAAATAAGTGTTACAGCTGAAACCAGGAAAACAATTAAGTAGGTAAATCCACTTTTTTAGCAAAAATATAATTTATTAAAGTTAACTTCTAAATGATGATAATTTAAAGGGAAAATCAACATAATTCAGGATTACTTGTAAAGTGATAAAGCAGATTTCTGCTATTTTTCCAGCATTAAAAATTAGATCCAAATTAAACTTGCAGTCTTAATTTCCTCTTCCATACTGTCTGACATATTTTTTTCACATTTATTTCATTCTACAATTTAGGATTTATAGTTTTTAACATTTTCCCGTTTGTTGTAAAGCTTCTTCCTTAACACCTTAACGTCTGTCATTTAAATTTTGTTGACAGTTGGCTCAATCTTTCATTTAGCCAAATATTATCACATTCTACCTTTACCAATATATCATCCTATTCATGTTTCGGCCATCCACAAAAGGCCTTACAATGAAAAGCACCTTAGCCTGTCCTTGTGACCACATCCTTCCCCTTCCACTGCCCTGCAGGGGTTCACCTTTTGTGGCACCGCTGAGTACAACATTCAAAGCACTGCTGTACTCTGACAACCCTTGTTGTGAGGAGGTTACCTGCCTCAATTTCAAAGCTTTTATTTTTCCCTAAATGATTTTTTTCATTCAATTTCTCATAGTTCCTATTAAATACTTCTTATTTTCTCTAATTAGACTAAACCTTTTTTGGACAGGGACTAATAACATGCATGCACAGTGCCCAATTCAAGAAGGTTCTCAGTGTAGCCAGAACCTCCCATCTTATGTACTTATGAGCCTGAATAACCTTCTAATAGAGGAATCCCAGGCTACAAAGCAAAGCCACATAAAAAAATGGAGTGGCCAGCACCAGTGCTACTGCCTCTGCATCTTCAGTGTGAATAACCAGACAGCCCCTCATGGCCGAGCTGCCAGTTGGTGGGCTGTGGCACAACGCCAGAGCAAGACTTGAACTCTTAGCTCTGGATCTACAGCAAAATTGCTTATCAGCTCAACTCACATGCCTATCCATAAAGCTGCTGTAAAACAAGCAATGAATAACATTTCCAATAATTAATTATTCCTGGAACTGCATTCCCTGGATAAGGATAATTGTTGGAATTATATTTTTGTGTAATTTGGGCTCCTCTCCATTTGCTGGCTGATGCAGAAAGCAGGAATCTATAGCCTAGCTCCTTTCTACAAGTTTTGAATTTCTGTCAGTATAAAGACATCCCTGTCCTTTAAGTCTAGTGAGGGCAAGGAAAGGGAACTGCATGTTCCTGCTTCAGGTATTAAAGGAAAAACAAGAAGGAGGACTTTTGTGATGGTTTTTTGGCTCTACTTTGCAGCTTAGCTTCTGTGCATTTGAACTTAATCTTTTGCTTTTCCCTACTGGGTGGTCAGCAGTGCCTCTGCATGTGCCCCAAAAAAGAAAGCCAATCCCCCCTGTTAGATCGGAATACTCATCTCAAAGAAAATGTCTCAAGGTGTTGACAAAATTAATATGAAGAAGAATTTGAAGTTACCTTAAACCATTTCTGTTCTCCATAAAGAAATGAATATCAAGATGAATTTGTGCACACTTCAGGCTATTTCTGGTCAGAAATGGGATTTGCAAGCCCTTGCAACCAGTTCCTCTGCACTCACTTGTGTGTAAGAGACCTGCTTAATTCTTCTGGTTTTAATGCGCTATAAAAGCTCCTTAGTAAAACAGGCTAAAAATTGAAATTGTTATCTAATAAAAGTAACTAAACCATTAGCAGTATCTTTGCACTCTCTCTAGGTTGGAAATCTATTGAGACTAACTTACTGAAGCCCTATTATTGAAGTATTAATCATATCAGACTTCCAGTCATGTCTGTCAACTGCTCAAAATAAGTGTAACGTTATTCTTTTTCACATATGATGTCTCCAACTTTCCAGTCGTCAGATAAGAAAGAAAAATTGATGCTGCACTCATTTGGAATTCAAATCCAATACCAATCTAGTATATTTAACACATTATGAACCTGATTCTCTGTGGGTGTAAATTAGTGCAGCTCCACTTAAACCAATAGTAGGCTGCTAATTGACGTCAACTGAGAAGCCCTACAGGCTACCACAACCACAAATCTGGAGGAAAGTAGGACACTTTTACCTTTTTGCCTTCATTTATGAACTGCAAGTTAGGGGTCCTTGAAACTCTAACACTGATTCTTTTTTAAATAAAATTTAGATTTTGTGCTTAACTCATGAATGACAAGAAAGGGAAAAGCAGAAGACAATTACACATTTTATAATTGCAAATAGAAAGAAAATATAAAAACATAAGTAAATATTCTAGGTAAGAGAAGTCAATCATTTCTGGAACCTGTTCATACAGTGAGACATTGTCCACAACTTTTTTTTTTTTTAACTCAAAAAGAAATCAGATTAGAAACACTGAATTTTTATTTGAATCTCTTCTGTCCTAGTATAAGAGATTCTTTCTTTTCCTCCAAGGTGTAACACTTCAGAGCAAAGAAAAAAATAAGCTCTCAGGTCTGTAAATGGTAAAGATAGGCTCAAGTCATAACATTTAGATTTAAGTTCTGAGTGCTCCTAAAATTTAGGAATACATAGATTGATGTATAGACATACTTAGCTGCCAAAATATTTTCCTCTCTTTGACTACTTCATAACTGGTATTCTATATCATTAGATTTATTTCATTATCTGTTATTTGCAGAAACAGTCTGATAAAGGATCACAAACCTTTCAAAAATTAAATTACTTGACCTCCTACCTCCTTGCTTTTTTTTTCCCATAGATCACACTTGCTTTTAATTCCTGTGGTTGCTTTTGCTACTGTACTTCACTCCCATTCAGCAAAGCACTAGATAGCGCAGTGGTCCTGTGGTGTGTTATCAAAGGCTGTGTCTGCTCATTTTGCTTATGAAGGTGCAAAAGCCTGGAATAGAAGCTCCAGGCTTGCATCCTATTCGTGCTCCCTGTGCAAGATTGCTGTTATGTGGTACTTTCCTGTCACCACACATTAAAGTACTCAAATCCTGGTATGGGACGTTGTCCCAGAGGTTTTTCTCCTTATTGAACTAAGATCAAAAACATTTTTTTTGTCTTCCAGGAAAAACTTGTCTCTTCTACTGCATTTTACCTCCAGGAGACAGAAGATAGATTCTGTACAATTTATTTCTGCAGGATTTGCCTCAACCCAGATTTTTACATGCCAAAATTGTTTTACTACACAAAGCAGCTCTACTTCTACTCTATTATCACTCAACTTTCTCACTTTCAGGCCTGAATTTACCCTGGTGTCTTAGGTTAGATTGACAATGTGTGTCTGAGCTGACCCCAGCTTTCTGAGCCAAGCACGATCTTATCAACCAGCTACCTAGATTTGATTTACACTTTGAGAGGTCTTTCTAGCAGGCAGACAGCAACAGCTCATATCTGGATCATCAGCATCCAGGTATGTGACATCATCACACATATTCAATATCCCCAATTACTTGTTACGGTTTCCTTAGCTATTCAGAACCACAGATCACTTTTGTATAATGATGCTCGCATGGAAAGTTCTATGGGTCTGAAAATATACACAGCTATCACTACATCCTACATGTGGTGAGCAGCTCTGCAAAACTTTGCAGGTGTATATATAGGGTATATGGTGCAACACTATAGACCCATCTGGCCTTTGAGGAAAGAGAGTTTATGTGAATATATATATAAACTTGCAGTAAGATGCATCACACACATTAGTCCCAGTTCTGTAGGATGAAATTCCATATCTACAAACATCATTTTTCACTCCAGTTTCCCCATCCATATCTTCCTCTTCCTTCTCCTGCAGCTGATCACTCCTTTCTTTCTTCTTCCTCTGTTCATTCAACCAGTGGTTCCTCAGCTTTTGTTCAGACTCATGATTTCCTTTAATTTTCTTGCTAAGTATGTCCTGCAGTGTGGGGGCTTTCTAATTTTCTGGGATCATATTTATCCTGGAGAATTCCTCTTTTTTAATCAAAAAAATAGCATTTATTTTTTGTGTTACGGTTCTTTTCCCTTTACTCCTCCCCCCTTCTCTTCAATAAGCACTTACCATCTTCCTCTTGGAAGTATTTTAGGTTGACTATACAGTCTTCCTTGTCTGACTACAGCATTGTGCTGTTCTTCCTCTTTAGGAACCTGACCATGCTGCCATACTGAGATCTTCAATAAGGTGAATGTGGGGGTTTGGGGTTTTTTTTGGGGTTTGGGTTTGTTTGGTTTTGTTTTTTTTTTTCAGAAACAAAAAGAGGAACAAAGAAATTCAGATGCTGCTGGCATGTCACACATCACCTGGGAAAATCTCCCAACAGCAAGATATGTTTAATACAGGTTGGCCAAATCTAAGGGAGTATTGGCAAGTCCTGTTGATCTAGTCATCCACTTGTTGCACCCAGACAGCCTATAAAGCTGGGACTTGAACATGAGCCAGCCTCCGCTGCTGTCCCTCAACAGCATATCTGTCTGAGGATCCAGTCACTTTGTTCTTCAATCAAGCAAAAGTGTGAGTCAATAAGCAGTCATTCTGGACAGCTGAAAGATTTGCACTTGAGCATGAATTTGAAAGTGAGCTAACATTAAAGCAGAAGACGCCTGA
This sequence comes from Psittacus erithacus, assembly GCA_009867235.2. Taxonomy (NCBI): domain Eukaryota; kingdom Metazoa; phylum Chordata; class Aves; order Psittaciformes; family Psittacidae; genus Psittacus; species Psittacus erithacus. The sequence goes on from WYDI02000084.1 coordinate 6,593, forward strand.
TGGGGGAAATTTCTTAAGGGACAATTGTGTTGCATTTCTTCTCCTCAGTTAATCTTAATGGGAGTGGTAGTGTAACAAGTCCAACTATGAAAATGGTAAGACTTTACAGTACTTTTTTTCCTCCCAAATACTAGAAAATACATCAAAAGTCAAGAGGATATAAGTGAAAGACAGAACGATTGATCTTGATATCACTTTTCAATCAGAAAATTGCGTACCTTCCATATATTTTGACATGGCAAACTTCATTTTTATATAAAAGCAAATACATCTGTTAAGTGATGCATAAGTCTGAAATTCAGGAAGACAGTGAAAATTAAAACTATTGAACATAAAAATAGAAGGTTAAAAAAAAGGAGAATTGACAGTTAATATTTTAATTGCCCATCTTAATTTTCTTATATTTCTACTGTGAATGTAGAATTTTGCCTCTGAACACTTCTTATTTTAAAATGCTGCTACTGAGTAACTAACTACACTTATCTTTGTCATCCATGAGTGAAAAATCCAAATATGCTATGGGAAAAGAGCTTCTAGATTGATAATGAAGAAAAATTATTAATTCTATATTAAAAGCTATAAAGCAGTGTCCAATTAGTTTTCAGTTTTTCCCTTCTACAACTTAGTCTATGTAACATACAACTGTATAACCTGCCTACAAGTGGATCGGTGGTTTGTTAATGATCCTCAGTTGATGCATGTGGATGCAATACTTCTAAAAGACAGTATTTACTCCTACCTTCTCACTCAAATTTCTCTCTTTCATTTCACTAATTTTTGCTGAACATAAAAAGAATGACCTCTGTCATTCTCAGTACCCCTAGCTTTTATGTAAACAGCCAAGGACTTTGTTCATGTTTTATGGTTCCATTATACCTGGTAATCTGATTTAAAAAAATACAGCATGTTTTAATTAGAGAACTGTTTGCGTTTTTGCAAGGGAAGATAATAATATCTGCATTACAGTAGAAGCTTGTTAATTTGCATTAATGATAGGGAGAGCTATGGTGAATGAAAGAATTTTGAAAATTAGCATCAAAGTGAATAAATAATGAAAACCAGAGGGTAGTTAATCCACAAATGTTTCACTAATTCATTTTAATACTTGTAGTTTGACTATAATTATATGTGATCATTCTTTAGTTGAGTGTTAACAAATCATCTGATGTATGCTGTGGTGCTAAAAACAGTTTCTACCCTGAGAAGTTCACAATCTAGACGACACATTAAAAAAGGGACCATGCTGGGAAACACACAGGTGAGCATGACCTGTCATTCTTCCTCATGATCATTCACATTTCCTTGCTGGGATGTTCCAACACTGAGTATGATAGTGTTCATATGCATACTGGAACACAGCCTATAAAAATGAAGAGTTTTTATTATTACAACTTCTTGTTATTTTCTGTACTCAGTCTTTGAAAAAGAGACTGGAAAAGACTGAAGGGAATTTTGAGCCACTCATACAATGAACAAGTAAGTGGAATGCAGATTAGTGACATTTTGATGTATGATACCATCGAAGTGAAACATCAAGGACTAATTTCCCCTATTAGCTTAAACTGCAGGGAAATTTAGATAGGACTTGAACAGGATTTGGTAGTACACGAATTCAGCTTTAAATATTTTTGTAAATAAAGCCTGAGATCTTGAAAGACTGTAACATTTTGTGGTTTAACTATCAAAGGTGATACTTTATGTTTTTAACCACAATGATCACAGAAAAGGGAAAGTGACAGGATGCAAAAATTATGGCAATAACACTGTAAGAAATTCCCTCTTATACTGATTCAGTTATACTGGTGGTGGATACTCACTCAAGAGCTTGTTTGTATCTGCCCAGAAATGGCAGATATCTTTTTTAGTTTTCTGTACAATGTGTCTAAACTAGGAGTTTTTTCACTTCTGGTGAAAATTCTGACCTAGATATTGTGCTGGCCACATGGTATTGACCACACTGACATACGATGAGCTTTGCAAGCAGCCCTACCTTGCTTTCAGCTTGCCAAGTGCTGGGGCTACCACCATCCTGCAACTACCATTTCATTTGGCCTTCTCTTGATTGTGGGTTCTCAGGGCGTAGTTTAATTGAAATGAAACATGGAGGGTGTGAGTAAGGTACAGATATATCTTTAGGTGCATCCTTATTCTGCTAAATAATCTAGTTCTGGATTTATTCCCAGGTCTAGTCTTCTAGTCATCTACTTTGCGTACATGTTAGAGAAGACTCAGGCTCTCCCAAACTGCCTATGTACTTATGAAAGAAAAGCTCATGGAGGAGTTCAAGGGATAGTTCACTTGGGAGTTCTTCTCCCATAGGTAGGATGGACAAGACCACTTGTAGCACGCTTTCTGGGGAAACAGATCTTACCCAATTACTTCACAGCTAAGAAGTATTGGTAACCTCTATAATTTATGTGGGGGTTTTCTGTGCATTGTTTCAGAAAAACATGGTCACCAAGAAAGTCCTCAGGGTGCTTCAAGTCTGCATTATCTCAAATTTAGCTGCTATTTCAGCCAGCTTTGTCACATTTTAGTATACTGCAGTGCTCATCGAAGTACAAACTTTCATTGCAGTGGTGTTAGGTACTTCACTGGTTGCCACCATACTGGTTACTCATGTAGCTACAGAAATCCGCCTTGTCAAATTTTTAGTAATGCATTATCCATTTAATTTGGATTTGGGCTTGTCTATCCAAGTTCGGGAGGCAGATGAACTTTTCCGTTGATTCTATGAGCATGTACTTCCACACATACAGATTCTGCTTATATAAATGGCTCTCATTTGCTTGGATGGGGATGTGGTCCTTCTTCATTGCCATAACCACAATGCACCAGAATTTCTGGTTGGTAAATGAGGACCTGTAAGACTGCGTGTGCTACACAGAATGGTTCAGGATGCTTCCAGTATAATGCATGAACCCATTCAAGCAAATAACACACTGAAGAGGACATTATAAAAAATCCACTGTCACACCTAAATAACTGCAATGTGTATTTCGTTCCAAGAGGTAGTATAACTGGCTTTGCAGTCTGCTGGATTATGTGTACAAGTCTGCAGCAGCGGGGGAAAAAAAGCACCTTTGAAGGAACAGTGCCTGCACCACTATTGGACTTACCTGAAAATGGATCAGTTGACCAGCACAGATCATGGAAATGGGATAGTATGAAAATGAGTGCTTGGGAAGAGTGAGGGAATAATCAGAAAATGAAAATACCTGTAATGCGGGAACAGGAATCAGATATGCAAGGGGGTATTCAGGATCCAGGTGCATAGGAATGAAGGGCAGTGCATGATGGAATTTATTCCAGGTGGATTTACTTCAGGAAGCAATCTCTCTAGTAAGATGTTCATTTTACAAAAGATTTCAAGAATCTTAGTCTTCTGTTGAACCAAAAAGCAGTCAAAAAATAGAGCAGAAGCAACAAACCATTAAAAATGGAGGTTCATTTGGTATGGATTTTGCTCGCTACTTTATTGAGCCACTTAATAAACACCTCAATGTGGGAAACACTAGAAATGTCTAACTCATCAAAGAGCTGCTTTAAACAATGAGAATGTAGTGACATAGCAGGATGACTGTAGCCACTAAAATAACATACGCAGTAATTCTGCTCTCTCAACCAAGAGCTGAAGAAAATGAAGTGGTAGTAAGATTACAATAGCTGCAATCACTTTTATTTTATTTATACTCCACTGAAGTTTGATGCACATGCTTCTGCCTGTACTACACACTTGTGCTAGATATCAGGTAGCATTTTATTAATGGATTTAGATATATATGAACTTGGGATTAAAAACCCCTTTCTTCTCTCAATGGTATGTATTTTTCAAACCTCATGACATAACATAATGCAGCACTCATTCTAGTGATTACATTTTTCATTGTCAACCTACTTGATTTCTTAGTGCACTTACATAGGTTTTTGTCTTTAAAGTCTTATTTCAACCTGATTATCACAACACTTCATCTTGGTCCTTTTCACTTGAGTCTCTGGCATGGATCTGTTTCCTTACTTCACATTGTTTCACTTCACTTTTCCCTTTGTCATGGTTTAAGCCTAGTCAGCCAATCCAGAAACACATGGTCTCTCTCTCACTCCCTCTCTTCTTCCCCCTCCACCCTCCCACCCCCCACCCTGCTCCTGAAGTGATGAGGAGGAGAATCGAATGAATGTAACTCCCACAGGTTGAGATAAGAACAGGCCAGTAACTAAGGTATTACACAAACCACTGCTGCTGCCACCAATAATGGTGATAAGGGAAATAACAAGGGAAGAGAATACAATCACTCACCACCCACCGACGGATACCCAGCCCGACTGAGCAGTGAACTTCTGAGTGACTGCCCCCAGTTTACATCCCAGACATGACGTGCTGTGGTATGGAATACCTCTTTGGTCAGTTTGGGTCAGATGTCCTGTCTCTGCTTCCTCCTGGCTTCTCCTCCTCCCTGGCAGAGCATGAGACTCAGAAAATCCTTGGTCAGACTAAACATTGCTAAGGCAGCAGCTAAAAACGTCGGTGTTATCAGCACTGTTCCCAGGCCGAAATTCAAAGACACAGCACTGCACCAGCTACTAAGAAGGAGAAAAATGACTGCTACTGCTGAACCCAGGACACCCTTTCTATTACTCTTTTTTTTTTGTTTGTCTCTAGTTTTCCTTCTTCTTCTCTCCAGTTCTTTGTCAATCTTTTCCCTTTCTTTCCCCACTATCAGTTCTTTACCTATACTTCTTTCCCCACTATCAGTTCTTTACCTATACTTCTTTCCCTGAATTTTCTTATTTGTGGGTTGGTTGGGTTTTTTTTTTCGACATCCTCATTTGCTTGGATTTATGTTTGTTGGCATATTCTCAAGTGTACCAGGATGTGGTACACCTGTGGTGTTGTGTCAGTTACAGAAACTAGGGAAAGGGGACTAGTCTGATATGGAAACTAGTCAAAAAAACCAAAACTTGGATGGATGAATTAACAGGGACTACCAGATGTTCTTCTGAATTCAGAATCTCAAGCACAGGATGCTCCTGTGATATGAAGTTCTTACTTCTGTTTTATTTTCTGATGACTCCTGACTCCTTAGGGGAAAAAATCATGAGGAAATGTGGGGAATTGTATAACTTTGAAAGGGACAAAGAGTAGAGCATGGAGTAGGAAAGCAGGGTGGCTTAGAGGGAAAGATGGTCTATTTGCTGGCTGAATGGTGTTGTTCCTCACATACTTTTGGTATTACCATTATTTCCTTCCTGAGAATGAGGTCAGGGTCTTTCATGTGGGGGTGATGGATGGTTTTACCTGAGAAAAGGGCACAATGTTGCTGTTTCTGAAAGCTCTGTAACAAAGCTCTGTGACAAAGCAGAGATGTATGATTTTCCTATTTTTATTCTTAAGCCGTCCATTAATGCCTCTAAATTTTCTTCTGCTTTCCCTCCTGCAGCTCAGCATTGAGAGCAAATACAGTATTTGTTGGTGTTTTCTCAAAATGTCTTTCTGAAAACTACTTTGGTGGACATTAAGCTTCTGCTAAACCTGACATGTGGTATCATCCACATTGCCGTATTAATAAACACTTTTGCAAGGTTTGCATAGTCTGTTCATGGAATACTTACTTTATAATAATGATGTCATACAATATGGTATTTCCGGAACTGGAACAACAGTTAAGGACAGCCAAATTAGTGTAGTAACTTGTGTAACAGAAGAATCCATGTAGGTACCTCTGACTGAATTCTTGTGAGGGTGTGTAAGAGCACATAAGCAGGCATAATGTATAGCTATTAAACAGTAAACATTATGATGCTAATGTAACATCTCAAGTAGCCCTAGAACAGCATGTGCTGTATTAGTAGCAGATGTCACAAATTCTGAGGCCTTATGCAACATGTGCTCCCTCTTTAAAGAAAAGCCTCAACAAATCACTTCCATGTGGAAAATATCTCTATACCTTAGAATTTTCTGCGCTATTACTATGAAATTTTGGTCAATGATATTGTATTTTATTGGGGAGACAGTCTACAGTTCTGTCCAAGAACACCATTTAAGTGTAAGTTAGATAATAAATCCAATGTATCATGTTGTGTAAGAAATACTTTTTCTCCACCTGTTAATTTTACATTGTGGAGAAATGTGGGTGGGAGTAAGAGGCACTTTACATAGTGAGTAGAGGAGAGGTGAGGATGATGATAAGAATATACATTATAGTATTCTTTTGATACTAGATGCTAAAATTGTTCTCTGGAGAATACTATCATAAACACTGTGTCTGAAAAGATTCTGTGTTTAGTTTGTGTTAATGAAATCAAGCGTGTAATGTGTTTAAAGTCCGGTTTCCTTTATGACACCACTTTTTCAGTATCTGAGAAAAAAATGATAAGAAGTTTTCAGTGTTTACATTGTGACTATTGTCGTGGTTTAAGCCCAGCCACGCAGCCCACTCACTCACACCCCCCGCCCCTTCCTTCCTCAGCTTTCAGAGGGATGGGGAGCAGAATCGAAAGAATACAACTCCCAGAGGTTAAGATAAGAATAGTCCCGTAACTAAGGTATAACACAAACCACTGCTGCTACCACCAATGATAATAATGATAAAGGAAATAACAAGAGAAGGGAATACAACCGTTCACCACCGACCGATACCCAGCCGCACCCCAGCAGAATCTCCAGCCCTTCCGGGTAACTGCCCATTACATCCTGGACATGACGTGCTGTGGTATGGAATACCTCTTTGGCTAGTTTGGGTCAGGTGCCCTGTCTCTGCTTCCTCCCGGCTTCCTCTCCTCCCTGGAAGAGCATGAGACTCAGAAATCCCTTGGTCAGACTAAACATTCTAAGCAGTAGCTAAAAACATCGGTGTTATCAGCACTGTTCCCAGGCCGAAAGCCAAAAACACAGCACTGCACCAGCTACTAAGAAGGAGAAAAATGACTGCTACTGCTATACCCAGGACACTATACAGCTATTTTAAGCTATATGATTAATTTTTTTGTTCGGGTTGTTTTGTAACTTAATATCCTGACGTGCATTTTGTAATTATCTGCAGTCTCTTAAGATGCCACTATGCTTTAAATACCTTCTTGTTTATTAAAAAACTAATTATGGTCTAAGTAACAAGACTGACAGGAGGGGAATATATGTGAACTGGACCTCAGAGAAATAAAGATGCATGGAGCGTATTGGATGTAACTGGCATGAGGACATTACCTTTTTATACAGAATTACTGAAGCCTGTACTGAAATGTATATGTTCAAGGTAAATACTTAGGTTTTAAAGACATATTTGAAAAGCTTAGAAAAATTTTAGAAAAAGAATTACAAGTATGAGATGAGCTGAGAAACCTCCTACCCCTTCCACTCTGTAGTGAATATTAGAGAGTTTAGAAGATTTTTAGCAAAATTAAGGTGATAAGCAGATGAATTCACTCTCAAATTTCTTTCCTAAATACAGTTAACTTTATTTTGTATTACTGTAGGATAAGACCGTCAAGATAAATAGTTGCCATGAAAAAAATATATCTATCCATAGCCTGAACAAAGCATGAAAGAAACTGATCATAGTTTATAAACATGCTCATGACCAGCAAATTTCTGATAACAGAGAATTCTCAGTCTAGTTAAGGAATGCAAAATGTAGATTTTGCTCTAGATGAAAGAAATCCAGACAAAAAAGTTTTAAAAGTTTTAAAAGTTAATTAAATCCTGTTCTCTCTCTTAGGCAAAAATGGTTGATATCACTATGCTTATAATAAAGCCAAGGGTACTGTGAAGAACACATTGTGGAAAGAATGAGCCCCACGAAACTCACTAATAGAATAGTTTGAGTGAAAGCACAGTTTCAGTCACAAGAGACAGAAAAGCTCAGCCAGAGCTGCCTAGATCTGCCCAAGGCTTGATTTTCCTTTGGGTCTCCAGTGCAAGACTGAACTTGATATGGTGGGAATCTAGACTGCAAGAGACCAGCAGCAGAAAACTTGTGACTACTGGGATTCTCACTAGAAGATTCGTGAGCAGAACTTCAGAAGAGAGGGTATTGTGCTGAACTGATGCGAGACTTTGGGCCATTAGCTAACTGGACAGCTGTTACTTGGAATTTCTTTGGAGCACTCTTATTCATATCAAAAGAGGGTTTTCTCATTCTTTTTTTTATTTATTTATTTTTCTCTTTCCCCTCCCCCCCCTTTTCTTTAGGCAAAAATACAGCTGATGTTACTAATTTTGGCAGTCCTGAATAATTCTGAATAATCCTGAATATTACTGGAGAAGAAAGTACTTTCAGGAAGTAGGCTTATGTGCTGATGGGTTGAGCCACAGCTACATTTATTTGCAAAAAATTGGACCCTTTAACAAAGGAACTAAAAATAAAAATAATTATTCTAATAATTCTATTTTTTCCTGCTGCCAACATTTTACATGTCCTGCTGCAAAGTTAAAATATGTTTCCATTCAAAAATAACTGTGGAGAAAGTTGATCATCATCTCCTGAATAGAATTATATTTAAACGTGAAGGAAAAAAAAAAGAAAAATTCAGAAGTTTTTCAAAAGTTTGCTAAGGAGCCCCCTGAGTCACTGCTTTTACTTTTTAACTAATCTTAAGACGAAAGAACAGCTAGGGAAGATGGAAAAATATTGTGTCAATATTGACAGCGGAAAATCTGCAAGACTCAAATATCAATAGGTCAGTGGCTCTGACATCACACCTGGACACCATCTCCTGTTGAGTTGTGCAGGATAGCCTTATCTAAATACAAAAGAGTGATACAATGGTAACATTAATATCAATTAATTTTGAACAAATTAATTTTGTTCAAGTATAGTTTATTTAAGAATTGAACTTAAAGCTATGCTGACAAAGAAAATTGAATTGGTAAAATAATCTCCTGAGATATATGAGGCTTTGCAGGTCTATGATTCACGTAATTCATAATACTGTACAAAATTGATGTGGTGAGTAGTAATTGAAGTAAGGACAGGATAAGTTATGCACAACAAAAGATACAGCTAATAGAAAATCTTCTGAATCAAATGAAAATTTTTTTCCTCATGGGTTAATGCAGGTTGGTCCATTGCCATTCAGTCTCTTTGTCAACGTCTTAGAAAAAAAAGTGAAAAATGTATACCAGCCAAAATTTTCGAACCGTAAATTTCAAAAACAAAAGTGGTCAGGGCAACTGTTCTGGCAAGCCATGTACATTCAAGCAGTGCATATTTTAACGCAAATTCGTGAAGCGTTCCGTATTTGGTTTGGCCTATGCATACAGGGCTTTGTTCAACACTATCCAGCGCCTTCAAAACAAAAAAAAGGTCCCTGGACCTGA